>JAODFX010015519.1:0-11037 GCA_027580035.1 Dorylogaster longipes | reverse complement strand
CCCATGACCACCAACTAGCAGCTGCGGACGCTAAGCGCAAGGCTACCATCTCATGCACGCATAGCATGCTTACAAGCTAATATAAATGCATATGTTTATATTGGAAATTAAATGCAAGAGCAAATATGAAACGCATTGAAAACGGAAAGCATTCGGCCCGTCGGCCAATGGCTCTCACTCACTGAACCAAATTTCATATCCATATGATGGATACCTGTGCTCGCTGGATCGGCGGCAAGAACAAATATGAAACATACCATTTACAAAACAACATAAAAACAGAAAATCATAATATGATAACGAAATCAATAGATTACGATCCGACGGAACTTATTCGCCTACAGGCTTGAGAAGTCCAATTCCTTTTAGCAAGAAGATGATTCTCCTCAGCGATATATTTTCAAACAACTGACTGACAGACATCTGAATGCATTCATCAATGAAAATATACATACACTCTATGCTGAGTTGAAGGACATGATTTTTACGACTCTGACGAATATCATATTGAAAGTTTTCAATGATGTCTTAGATACATTAATTCTCGATTAACTCTTTCCTAATAACTGAAAAATGAGCCAATTCCTGACAAGTTTTCATATTCATTTGGTAAATGGCATTGATGTTATTAATTAAATCTGGATAGGTAATATTATAATGATTTTATGATACCTTTCGTCAGAAGGTTTTTGTCAGTAGCCCATGCTTTTCTTATGGGCTGGGGAGATGACCTTAGGGGTGCTGAAGGGAGCTAACTTAACCTTGTTCCAGTATTTATTTTGTAATTACCAATCACGCTTACGAATCACGGCCTCGAAAGAAATGGCTTTTAAAAACCTATTTTGCATTTAAAATTTTAAAATAGGTTTATTGAAATTATTTTTCATTTTCATTTGAAATGGTTTTGAGTAATTATTTTGCATGTCTCTGGCCGTGAAGTGTGGATTAAAAGCGACAAACGAGTAGATCTATAACCGAAATTTACTATTTTCGATGATACTGAAATATCTCTCACAGCCACCTTATTTATCATCAAATTACCACATCATTCCGATTACAATTATTCATAATCTGGTGACTTACCAGATATTTCCTAGAAACTTATAATCCTTCAAATCTTTTTCACTTATTATCGTTCGAAATCCAACAGAATTCAAATTGAACAGCTCAAAACTTCCCACTATTACATGAAGATAGGAAAAATATGCTGCTCTTCATCAAGAACTGATAATGTTACAGCGCTGGCGATGTAATAGCATTTCGTGCAACCTCCCTATTAGCAGTTAGGTAGCTTTAAAAAAGCAAATATTAAAAACAACAACATACAAACCTGACTTCCTTAAACCTTCCAAGAAATTACAAGCATATATTTTATGCATTAATAAATATTTATGTACGAAATTGTTTTATTTAGTGTACTACTTTTTTTTAATGTAATAAAAGTTTACTAAAGAAACAAATCTGGCTCCCAGTTTTGAAAAGAATTGTTGTAATGTTCATATTTAGTTCAGAGATTAATAAGCAAAGATGGGAATTTACTCGTTATGCCGTTAATCGTTATTTAACGATATTAACAATCTTATTAACAGATTAAATTTAAAGTTAACTTCGAAAATGTTAACGCCTATGTTAACTTCCATTAAATTGAACTTCCATTGAACCATTTGTGTTTTTTAAATGTACGAACACTATCTAATTTGGAAGATATATTTTCAGTACATACATATGACACTTATATTAATACATTCCATTAAAATTTGAATAAAACTCTATCTATCTATGTACAAATAAATCAAACTGCATATTAGCTTATATCATCAAATAATAAATATAATGTTTGCATATAATTTCGTAGTTTGCATGGATATATAAAATTCAGTATCGTTTTATATATTATATGGATGATTGTATATTAGACATCTAAAAACACATCTAGATGCAATCTTTAAAGACAACAGGAAGCTGAATGAATATACAAACATAGAAAACATAAGGAACGAAGGATATTTACCATAAATTTAATTGGAGCAAGGATTTCATGATTATAGGATGATAATATGTAAGCGATCACTCATCAGGTGGTGGCGACATGACGAGCTCTAAAGTGCCATTTAGAATTTAATACTGTCGCCAAGTGGAAGTGTGGACCAACTTATTCTATAACGTTTGAGCGTCGACAGGTATAGTCACAACCAATAATTACTCGAAGCCAACAATGCAAGCCTACGGTTGCGCTGCCTGCACAAGACACATCTTTAGATCTTTCGCCAGCAGCGAAATGTCGACCACCGAGTCGACCATTTCCTGCACGGCGGTGACGCTGGGAAATTGCAGCGCCGCTTGTTTGGTCTTCGTCACATTGGCAGCTAACGCGGCCGACAGAGCATCTGCGCAACTGGTCGCACGCGTCTTCACCTCCACATTCGAGACGCCGCGGCCGACGGCATCGCCGATGTGCACCAGCTTGTGTGCGCTGAGCACAATGAACTTGCCGTGCGCAAGGAAAATCTTCGGCGGCTGGTTGTGCTCGAGCGTCTGCAGGAAGGCGTCGATCGCCTGCGTTAAATTACTATGATGGGCAGTCGTCTGATGCGCGAAAAACGTCAGAATCTGTTTATCGTCCTGGTTGATGTCCTTGAACACGCTCTCCTCGACGTTCTTGATCATGCAGTCGAAGTTCTTACGCAGCTCCTTGGGCAGCTCGTCGCGGATCTCCGAGTGCGCCTTCGCATACGCCTCCTTGGACTCGAGGTTGACGTAGTCGTAATCCTCAAGGCGGCCGTTCGGCGGCGTGGTTGTCGCCGACACGGCGACAGAGGAGTCCTTCTTGAACAGAAGCGTGCTGTTACCCTGGATGAACGACGCCGCCTGGCGAATATCCTCGGTAAGCGAGCGCGTGCAGGCGATGATCTGCTCGAGCTCGTCGGGTTTGTACTTGTCGTCATCGGCAGTACGCGACAGCACGCGCACCTCCCAGCCGTGGTGGTGGTCCAGCTTATCGGCAGCATCATGAATGAGACGGTCAGCAGCGCGTAGCGCCACCACCAGCGTAACCAGCTTGCTGGCGAGGTTCTTGTCGGTAGCACGCGTCGCGTTGCCGAGCGCTCCCTCGGCAAACTCCTTGAAATCGTGCAGCGACGTCTTCAGTCGTATGACAACGAGCTTAATCTCGAAGACATTCACTTCGAGCTTCTCCGGTGTGCGCCAGTCGGCGCTGACGAAACTAAGCAAGCGCGTGATGGCGCTTGTCGTCTCGTTCTGCAGCCTTTCAAGCGTGTCCAGCGCGGAGCCGATCTCCAGAGGCAGCTCTTTGACGACGACGGCGTGCGATGAGGGCGGTACGTCGTAAACAGCCGCCGACTGTTGCGGAGGAGCGGCCTTGGCGTGCGCACGTGGCACATCGTAGTCAGGCATGTTGATGAGACTGCTGCGGTTCGACGAACTGAAGGACTCGCCAGTGAGGGAGAGCGAACTCGCCGAGCTGGAGGGCGTGAGCATATTCTGCGAGTGCAGCAGCGGTCGCGGAATATCGTAGCTGTCCTGCAAGCTGTCCTTGCTAATCGGTGAAGCGCACGAAAGTGCCGGCGAGCAGCGATAACCACCGCCACCACCAGCTGCCACCGGCACCGCCTTCGGAGGTACGTCGTAGTCGGAGCCCTGGCTCTGGCAGGAGGGGCTCACACTGTGCACCGGTATCGGCGAGCAGCGGCTCGGCGGCATATCGTACAAGTACACGTCATTGTACCGGCGGGGTGTGACCACCTGGAAACATAGCACGATATTAGTGTTTGCTTCTCACAGGTTAACGTTCAATTGCACTGTTGCGCAAGGGAGTGCGATGCAAGAACTCACAGATTTCAGGGCGTGAAACGCCGTGCGGCACGCTCGACTGTCATCGCGAATGTGCGCATTGAGATCCGAGGCGCGCACCGGGCGCAAGCAGTGCTCTCGCGACAAGCGCAATCGATAACAACACGCACGCAAAGCGAGACGAGGCATCTCCAAATTCCTTATAGTTACAAAACAATTGTTTTCTCCACACTCACCATATCATCTACTCTCACCTTTCAAATATGGAAGCTAGGAAAAAAGTATCTTTCGATATGAAATGATATTTGTCATATGACTTGGCAATTTTAGGCAATTCAGTAATATTGCAATTCATGAACATTTAATATTGCGATTCTTTGAGCTATTACGGAGCAGACCGGCAAGCGTAGTACTAGTCTATGGACGCTTTCGTTGTCATGGAGACACCGCTATCCAGGCGCGTCCTGCTGCTCCTGCCATTTGTATTCAGCATCCTGTCTCCGTCCCAGACACATTGGAGGCTTGCAGTAAAGTTTTTGGCAAAATATTTAAACAACGATAAAATGCTGCATTGATTACTATTTCTAGTTGTAATTAATGTGAATTCAATACTCAACCAACTCCTGCATCATTTCGTACTCTTCTCAAAAACAAATTGGGAAATAATATATGAACTAAATCTTACAAGGATACTCAAATACAAACAAGTATGTGAAATGAGTCAAGAATAGAACAATGAAACAATAAAAATACAATAACTCTGGAACAAAGACAGAATAAATCGAATGTACCTTCTTATCAATGCATTCGCATTATTTGTCTTTGTAAAAACGTGCCAAACTTTGCAAATATGTATATTTTCCTACCAACTCTACCATTCACAAACTTTTGGTTGCAGGTAAAGCAAAGATGGGTTTTGGCCAAGAATTGGCCAGAATCACCTTCTATGCAATGCCGGCACCTCGGCGCACCAAACGTATCGATTCCTCCTCTCGAATAACGCAACTCCCAGCCGCAGGAACGCGCAGTGCTGCGTGCACTTGTATCAAAACGCTGCACGCCGTTCAAGGAGAACGATTGAATTATGAGTCGTTCACCCTCTCCCTGACATTCTCGTTTTTTGAGGGTGAATGCTACTTGTTGGCTAAGGGTGAATGCGACGACAGGAGTGCAAGGCCGTAATAGAAACTGAGAAAATTAAAGTACCAGACAACTATGTTGACAATGACTATCTGATAGTTGCTTTAGGAAGTTCTACTAGTCTCTACTATTTGAGACGAAGCACATAATCAAGCATATCGATCATGTGTCCTTTTTCTTTTGTAGTTCTGCGTCTAACTGTTTCTCATAGATGTTCCGATCTCAATCGTTGAATGAAAGGGTCATCAATCGTGGTTGATTCTAGGAGGGTGCATCAGCCGTAGTAGTTGCACAGATGCGTCACTTGTCAGAATCTACGCTCTACGGCCATTAGCCTAGAAATAAATCTCGTAATTGACAGAGAAGGGGATTTACTTGCGAATGGAACTCCTCCCAACAATAGCATTACTTCGTAATTTCGAAATGTGCGAGACTGGAGTCATCGGATTTTATTGACATCACGTCTATTTGCAGTGACCAAGACCGGTAATAGAGTCAGCTATTTATTTACGCTTTCATCTCTATGTATCCACTATGAAGGACGAATAATCCTCAATGAACCACTGACTCATAATGTTACTCATCGCCATTCGGGATTCACTCAAATCTTTCGTGGAACGTGTTTATTACATGGAATGCTTGATTTCCGCTACATTACACCTCATTCGCAATCAATATTTGTAAAATTTGTGAAATATGATAAGAGTTGTAATAATATTGCATAAGTCTTGCAAATGCTACTTTATATTCCAAATTTAATATTTTACTACTAAACTCCTTGTGGAATGTGGAAATTTGATAATTAAAAATAAAGGTAGAACTTTGCTCTACACATTGTACAGCCCTGAACTCATAATCACCGGTTAAGTATACGTTGTCAATTCCTTTACAAATGCAGTAAAACTACTGCACAACTTGCAAACATTTCATACTCTTAATTATTACATATCTGACAGTTTACGTTGACAATGACAGACTGTCTTCTATGCGTCTTGTAGGAGAGACCGTTTAAGAACTGGCATGACGTTACTTTACAACACACCTTAGCACGAACTAACGTAAATGTAAACGAAGAAAAAAATCGAAAATGAGTGCGTGCAGAAGAGAAGCTGACGTAAATGAAAAACAGGTTACCACACAGCACAGTCTACTTTGATTGCTGGCCACCGCGAAGGGAAATAATACACGTAATTACACATATTTAAAAGTATTTCATGTTCCGCGGCAGCAACCGAACAACACGCTATGTGTACATTGCTTGTATTTCTAGTTGCCGTGTACATTTTTATGCAAATCGTTGAGGAATGTAACACCACTGCATATTGTTGGAAGTCGTAGAAAATCAAATGCAACTCCCAAACCTAATAGTCAGGAGTGAATTGGGTTGCATACGAAGAAGAACGATAGCCTATAGGCACAGTTGCAGCGCAATTTAAATGAAATTGAATTGAATTGAATATAAATATTTGTCTCCGTTTTGGTGGTGCACCAACGATGGCGATAACAAGCAATAAAATCGAACAAGCCTTCTCGTTTCAGGACGTTAAAGGAGGCATTAAAAGGGCATGTATTAAACATTAAGCCGTCCAAAGAGATCCACGTTTTGGATTGTCATCGGGCTTCCAACATGGTGATACTGGATGTTATTTACATATCTGGTTTATCTTATATGTACTGTCACTCACTGGAAAGATTCGATGTAAATTCAATAATAAGCATGTTCAATACGAATCTTCCACCTCGTATCTAAATGCTATCAAATCCTTATCTGCTTATATGCCCAAGCCAAAGATTTGAAGGTTATAAAAAGTAATAGAAGCTAGTACGTGTCGACGAAGCATATTTTGATTTAATTATGTTATGGCTGTCTTCGGAGCAACGTTGGTTTGCTTATAGGTACTTGTTAACAACTTTCGACAACATCTAGCCTTCAAGGTTTGATTGTTGAGGCGATGCGCCACGCGCGAGAAGACGACGTTGTTGCCACCCCGCTGTTGTTCGGAATGAAGTCACGCCGAACGCATAATTGGAGAAAGTGCGTTCGACGTAAATGGCGTTAACCAATTCTGCCGGTAACAAATTTACATCCTTCTTGGAGCCCTCCAAGCGCTTACATTCCGTGGCTAACAAGACGCGACGTGTACAAATTATCAACAATGACGCACACGTATGCTGGCATTGTCGAACCGTCGTAAACATTAATTATCTCCGCAGTGCTCACACACCTAACTTACGACATACAACTTGCTCGCAAATTGCATGACATGTCTCTAGGTAATGCATAGCAAGGTCGTCATAACAGCAAGAAGCATTTACGTTATTTGGAACGCTCCCCACCGTTATATTCTGCAGTTGGATCGTTGTATTGGATACATATATCCGATCCACAAATTTTGGCTCGGCAGATCAAATCCGGTACATAAGAAACATAACCTATAATAGTCAGTTTAGAAGCTAGATTAAAAGTTATCTTGGCATTAGTAAAAGATGTCCCAAATTGACAGATTTGTACCATTTCAAATAACGTAAATACCGAAGGTCCACCAATGTCATACGGTATGCAACCAAACATACAACGAAGAAACAGTTGCAGCTCGCTTGGGATGATTGCTGGTGGAGTGTTGCGCGTCGCTGATGTGATATACTAACCTTATTTGGCTGCACGTGCCAGCTCCGACGTTTACCGGGCCGCTGCACACCGTTGAAATCGTTGTGGATGGTGTGCATCGCGCGCAGATCGGTGAATTGCATCTGCGGCGACGGCCCCCTGCTGGAATTGTCCTCATAGTAGCCGGGGATCAGACGCAGGCGATTACCGGGGCAGATGCCCTGCAAACCAACACCAGAAACAAATCACAAGACGAATCTACATTCAACTATGCACCCACTTTACATAACGAGCTGAGTTTACGTACATCCTTTTTCTTGTGCATAATTTAACATGCCTAACACTAACGTGTTGCAATTGTTTCAGTACTGAATGAGTGCGTAAACGACACGTCATTCCGTGCTCACACCTGCACCGCCGCAAAGTCAATGCGAAGTGGAGGTTGAATGCACTTGGTGAAGCGCACGTCACCGGAATGGTATTTTGCGATGACGATAGCACGCTCCGTTTGCGACTAGAACGTTCGTCACGCGTATTAGTGTAAATGTTATTATCGCGTTTTAACGGCATGTTGCAAACTGTGCGCGCACACCGTTTGCTGTGCTTGCATTGCGGCCATTTGGTTTCGGTAACAATTGAAGTCATAACATGCGCAGAGTAGTCCCAACAAGCCAATGAAATCCAATGAAATTGAGCAAACTCAACGAATTTTTCCTCTTCCATTTATCCCGTTGAGTGCGTTGGATCGATGAAATAACTAATGCAGGAGAGAGGACATTGCGATGCCATGAACAGCTCGTATCGGAGGAAATATTGATCTGTTGTTTGTGTAGTGAATTGAATGCATAAAGCGGTGGAACGCACAATGGCTGTATGCTTCGGACGTTCGTAATACTTCAATCACCTACTGATTAATTAATCCTTTCTCTATCGCAGCACTCGCGCGTTGAATAATAATCCTCTCCAAGCCATACAAAGGAATTGGAAAGTTTTCCGCGTTTGATTACGTCCTTGAATCTACTCGGGGTATCTTCATCCTCATATACTAGTACAATTAAGTGTTGAAATCCTGCGCAGCGAGATATGAATGTCATAACTTGGCATTATTCGTGACAATGACGTTAGTTTTAAGACGATTTCGTAGCATTAACATCGACGAGCTAACACCCGGTATATATTGAGGCTATAATGACATCATTATGTATTACGTCTCTGATAAATGGGAAACTATAATCCCGGAAACTGTTTTTCCAGGTTGAGGGCGAAACAACTGATAGAGCTTACACGTGCACGACGCGCCGACGTTGAGTAGAAAAGCTTAAATCCACGATAAACGATGTCGTTCAACGTTCTCGAAACGGTATTAACTCGTGGAATCTTGTGAATTGTAAACAACGCTCTTTTTTTACTCACAGAGAGATAGGTTTGGGGCAAGTATTTGTTTAGGTGTTTCTATTCACCTCTAGTTTGCATCTGTACTATCTACGATTGTATGGATAAATAGTAAATAGAGGATATTCCTAACAATAAGCGGAAGTTGCACCTTTGTAGGAAAAATTCTTGTGTGTATTTTAGACCAGGTGAAAAATGAAAGAAGATGAGATATGACGATTCATATTATGTATGATTAATGTGCATCAACTTTCTATCAAACACTCTAAACTATGATTAAGAGTGGAGACGTGCATGGTGAGGAGATTATATTCCAATCGGGATAGTCAACAAATCTATTTTCGATCACAGCTCGACGTCATTTGTTTCACTCGACTGCCATATACATACTTTAAGGGAAATTCCATTTATCGTAACTGTCAATGGACCTTTAAATAGAGGAAAATGTATTTCGAAATACACATTATGCCGACCTATAATGTACTGAAACGAGAAATGTAACACGCTCGCACGTGATCGGCAACGAACGGATTAAGCTTGGTAAACAGTGAAAAACAATAAAGCTACATTTCGGGTGACTTTCGATCGAACGTGACCGGAATGTGCGAAGTGGGATTATATTAATACCGCAGTGCATGACGCAGCCTTATAAGCTTTGTATTTGCACGCGGAGGGAGGGTGGATGCTGGCCCTCTTCAAACCATTGTTTGCAACAAAATTGCCAAACTTGCGAAAGGGAATTATGTGGGGTGCGTGGAAATCACATTTGTAATTTGAGCTGCACATGAATAGAAACGCAAATAATTCCTAGTAATTCATTACAATGAATATTTTGGGCAGACACAAAAATTTAAAAAAATAGCAAAATGTTCTGTTTAAAAATATGATACAATTTATGACTGGATTATATTCGGAACAAAAGTTTTGTGGCCGCATTCACATAACCTGCAATGTTATTGTAGGCTATTTCATATGACATTTACATATTTCGGCCATTTATTTCCAGCCGTCGCGCACGGTTTTTGTTTCAGCATTGAAAACGCACCATCGCTTATCTCTCCGCGAAGATTCATTGCTTCATTCTGCTGCTATCTGCACCGCAGCGATTTGCCAAACTGCCCACTTATGATGATTTGCAAGCAAGCAAGAAAGAATTCAACCAGTGGCCGAAAGCATGAGAAATCCAGCCAAACGAGACGCGTCCTTTTATGTATTTCCTTTGCGCTGACTTCGTATCCTCCTGCTACTGCATCTTGTTCAACCCGACACCCGCTTTCTTTGCACAACCAACAACACAAAACAAGGAGTCATAACTGGTTGCTTCGCAACTCGGTCAGTTGTTTCGTTGCCTGTTCAGATGCAGCGTTTCAGTCTCATTGCCTGCGCATAATGGCCCAAGACGCAGAATAACCATCATACGATATGATAAAAGGTTGCATTCCCTCCTCCCCGCCGAGATACGTTTCGAAATGCACGTACGACGCGTTGTGCGACCATTTCGCAACCGCGCGCCGGCTTATCAGATTAATTGCGCTGCGCCATTGTTTATCGCTTAAATAACACACCGTGCGCGCTGAATCTGCTTGCGTTCTCATAAAGATAAACGCTTTCGTACATTCTGCGGGGAATGATATGCGAGGAAAGATAAAACTTAGGTTCGAAATTGAATATTTTATCGTTAGATAGCAAGACTATCTTTTACTAAACAACATGATATTTAAAGTACACAATAATTGGGAAAATAATTGACTTTACATTTTCAATTGAAATTAAATGGAAATAGGGAGGAAAATTTAAAAAAATGAAATTGATTGCAAAAACAAATTATTCCGAGATGATAAGAAAATGTTGAAGGATGAAAAAGATCATGGGAATTAAAAAAAATAAAATAAAGAAAGAGTATGAAAAACGAAACAACATGAAAATAGAAAGACTATAAAAATGCGAAAAAACGTAATCAAGCTGGCAAGAAGCTACTGTAAATTTAAAAAAATCCACGGTGAAGACAAAACAATTTAAACAAAGTTAAAAAAACATTTTTAAAATATTTAAAAAGGGAATGATGGTATGAAGGATAAAGAGGTGGG
>JAODFX010015518.1:0-19676 GCA_027580035.1 Dorylogaster longipes | reverse complement strand
TTTAAGTTGGCTTTACATTCGAAATTGCATAAAAATTAACTTTTTGAGAGAACCAAAAGTGATAATAAGTTTCCGCAAACGGCATTACATAGCGGATTAAGTTGTCCATAAAAAGCTAAATCAATTTTGAAATCATTCTATTGCATTTGATCATAATTAGGTTGCAAACATGAAATTTCAATTCAAAGTAATTTCACCATTTCATATAAATTAAGAATTCTGCGTAAGTAATGAAGAGATAATATTTCCTATGAAATCCTAGAAAATTCCCAAGCTAATGCATATATGCTGCTGACGTTGGAGCTAATAATTCAGCCGCTAGAGGGCAGCAATGGTAGAAACACCTTTGAAAGCACAGAATCTCCATCGTCTTCTTGGTTCAACAGCAGCTAAACGATAGCGCGCAGATGAATCCGGTAAAAAGCATTGAAAAGCTGCTTAAATTGTCGACTATTTATCCAACGCGCGAATTTCCTCTCGATGACCTCCGGTTCACCTTCGCGCACGATTCGCAATTTGTCATCTCGCGTCGCAATTGCGTTCCATTGCAGCGGTAAATAGCGGCACATAAGTCACCGCGCAAATCACGGCTTAAGAGCGGCCCCGACTTAAGCTCGAGCGGTATGCAAATACGTAGTAAAATTAGCATGCCGTCTAGCGGAAACGCGCGCACTTAAATAAATCATACGCGAGCGTTACGGTTGCCTCCCGCTGCGAAGTGACTCAGCGAAGAGATGCCACTGGCGGCGGCGGCGGCGGCGTAAGAAGTGACTTAAGCAAGGTGTTATTTAAAGACCGCATAGCGCACGCACCTGCATTCGTTATTTATACTTTCGCAGGCATGCGAATTAAGCACGCACTAGGCGTTGACAGAGATTGCTTGCATCAATTTCGAGCGGTTGCATGTCGCGATCTTCCTTTTCGACCGATTTACGCGAAACTACGAGAGTAAAGGCAATTTCGTGCAAAGCCATTTCTGAAGAGATACATTTCAAGTAGAACTTGATAAAACTAATTCACATTTGAACAATGGGAAAATAATTATGCACCGTTAAACTTGAGGATGAAAAGATCAAGTTTAAGGCTCTATATCTAACAAACAAAAACTGAAAAATAAAAACTTTCTTAAGCACTTTATGCAGAGCTTAATCCGTTAACTATAGCAATTTGCAGAATTTTGTTATCACTTCCGGTTCTCTCAAAAATTTAATTTTTATGCCATTATGAATAATTCTGAAGTGTAATGTCAACTTGAAGTGTGCACTTTGAGATTTTATATCTACCAAATACAAAACAACAAATAAAATATGTGTTGCGCATTTTATGCATAATTTAACGCCCTAACTATAGCCGCTCATCGAAATTTGTTATCTTTCGTGGTTGGCTCAAAAACTTAATTTATGTGTAATTAGGAATGATTGCAAAGTGAAACGTCAACATGAAATGTCCAGTTTAAGGTTTTATATCTAACAAACGATGAACGCAAAATAAAAAATTTCTTAAGCATTGTATGCAAAGCTTAATCCGTTAACTATAGCCATTCGCAGAATTTTTTATTACTTCCGGTTCTCAGAAAAATTTAATTTATATCCAATTATGAAGAATTCTGAAGTGTAAAGTCAACTTTATGTTTAAGGCTTTATTTCTATCAAAGACAAAATGACAAATAAAAATTTTTAGAAGCTTTTTATGCAGAAGTTAGTGCGTTAACTACAGCTGTTTGCAAAACCGTATTATCACTTCCGGTTCTTTCAAAAAGTTCATTTTAATGCAATTAGGAATGCTTTTGAAGCGTAAAGTCAACTTGAATTGCGCAGTTTAGGGCATTATATCTATCAAACTGAAAATAACTAATAAAAAACTTGGTAGCATATTTTGCACTGGTTCATGCCCTAATTATAACCGCAAGCAGAAATTTGTTATCACTTCCAGTTCTCTCAAAAAGTACCTTTTTATGCAATTATAAATAATTTTGAAGCATAAAGTCAACTTGAAGTGTGCACTTTGAGGCTTTATATCTATCAAACACAAAATTGCAAAGAAACAAAATTAAAAAGCAATTTGCGCACAATTTAATCATCTAACTAAAACCGCTCGCCAACATTTCCTAACACTTGTGATTCAATCACAAATTTACTAAATATACAAGTGTGAGTAATTTTAAAGTGTCAACTGAAAATGCAATCTTTGAAGCGTCGTAGCTATCAAATCCGAAGCGCCAAATTAACCATTCAAGCAACAGTTCGTGAACCGTTTCATCGCCGAAGTGAAGCCATTAACAGAAACCCGTTGTCACATCCGGTTTTCTCGAAATGTGACTCAATATGACGCAACGCGTGTTTGCGTTAACAAAACCAACAAGTACGCATCGAATGCATATGCAACATCGAAATGTCCATACGCAGCGCACTTATCTTGACCATTTTCCGACTTGAGCGCACCGTTAAAGTCATATGACTCAACTTCCTACAGCGTGCTGCACGCGGATGGTACACGATGATAGAAACAAGAAGACGCCGATGACATTATTTATTTCGAACACAGTGTTGCGAACGCAAACCTACTTACTTGCCCGGCGCGACGCGCCAAATAAGCGCACATGACTTAAGTACGAGTTAAGCTAGCTTAAAGCGCCAGCGAGTGTATTGTGTGTGCGCGCGCACGTCGCTCTGCCGGAAGTGCACCTTTTGGGCGGTAATAACTTCTCCACATTTACTTTACGCAACAAAACTTAACCTAACTTATCGTGTTGAAATCGATTTTGGTTTAAAATTTAAAAAACATAGAAGCATAGATGTACACCTCACGAACAAATAGCCTTTTGAACATTAATTAGAACTAAAGTACTTTGGCTAATAAAAAATGGCAAAGTTGGTTTGCACATTTCGATCGTCAATTTGTTGCTAGTAACTTTTTTAGCCATAACATCTAGAATTTTGCGAATTTTATAGATCTGCCAACGGTGATCGATTGCTACTTAAATTGGTTATAAGATTGTTTTTAAATCTTCTTTCTAGCTTAAGTGGCTTAAGCTGTAGAAGAGCGCAAACTTGAACCTTCGTTTCTACAACTGATTAAGATGCTTTGCAATGTGAAAGAGTCGATGAACTCGAAATCCGGTGCGTACTTCCTCTGCGCTATGCGATCACCGAAATGCGCTGTGAGTCGCGCATGCGCAGAAGACAATGCGCAATTGCGTCAATTACGCGCAATCAGTGCGCGCCGATGGTGGTTCGATTACGGTCGCGGATGCTGCTGCTGTGAGCAGCGTCGCAAAGTCGCACATGCGCACGAACGCGCTGATGCACAATCAATTAAGTAATGATGATGGCGTCGAGTGATTGCCGTGCGCCGTGCGCGCGCGCGCTTCACCCAGCTTGACTTGCCGTCGAGTTTATCGCTTCTTCGACTTTGACGCCGTCCCATCCTTCTAATTACACATATCAAACATATGTCTAGACGCAGGCGCCTTTCAAGTTTAATTAGGAAGCAGATGTCTTTTACAAATCCCGTTTGCCACTCATAGTGTCGAAGATGTAATGCAAACAAGATGATAAGGACAGACACTTTAACGCCGACAATATTCCAACGTCGACTTTAACAGCTCATAGCAATCACGCTTTCAATCACACAGAAATTTGCTCGGCAGATAATAGTTTTGTTATTTTATGCGTAATCTGTGTGTTCTTGCATATTTTGAATATCTGTTCCGGATCGGGAGATATGACGGAAACAAGACAACTATTACCGTTGTTCGAAAGATACTAATTTGCATTCTTCGACTTTCGCAAGCGCTAGAAGAAAAACTACAAAGCGCAGATCCAACTGCTCCACCATTATGTAAAGCAGATCTATTGCTCTGTCAGAAGGCGCTGGGAAAATTTAATTGTGTGAGATAGTCTTTACGATAGGAACAAATTGAGACAATAAAGCAATGCGTGCGTGAAGTTCACACAAGTCACTTTGTAGTTTGACGACCTCTCACGTTCAAATCACGTACTCTATCATACTTTAATTAACACCACATTAAAGCCACGTCAATTACCTATTATGCGATGCCTTTCCTGCTGGAGTAACATGAATAGCACAGATAATAACGCAATTGTATGTGAAAAAGAAACAAAACACATAGGAAAAGTGAAACCGTCATTCACGCAGAAAACAGCTTCTAACTTTGCTCACGCTTGAGATATCTCCAAACCGTTTGCAGCAATCGCTTGCGCATTAAACGCTGATCAAACGCAAGGATTAAGTGGGTCGCTACACCCATTGGTTGATGCGTGACGAGGCTCGAAACTTGGTATTGATGCGGCTGCGGAGACATCGACATGCGAGCATGCATCATTTCCGTTATGGAAACAGTGATTGCGGCGTACTTAAGTTAAGACGGTTGTGTAACAGCGTGTCGAACACTCGGGTTCGGATGACGAATGGAGAATAAACAAATTTGTTCGTGGTGTGCGGTCGTAAGCAGCAGCAGGAGATAAACGAAGCAACGCATCGGCGCATTAGCATATTGTGCTCAGCGCACCAGCGCATAAATTACGCGCGCGCCGGACATCGCTTAAGTCGCGTCGGACTGGGGTGCTGAGCGAGATATGCGCACGCCTGCGGGCGCTCGCGCGACGCGATAAAGCCGAGCGGATGGATGCCGGCTACCATAATGGATGCGCCGATTGCGCTTAAGTCATATGTTTCAGTCACTGTGTGCGCGTGCTGCCCGACTTACTTTGTCATACTTTAGGTGGTCCACTTTCAACGTTGTACAAAACGCTCGATTAATCACTGACGTCGTTAGATAACGCCTGCTCGTTTGCTATCGAAATACGCAGAATTTAATTCGCTTTAATACGAATCATAAATAATCGCTCTGTCACGCCAGGTTTTCGTTTTATTGATGATTTTGTGGGCGACGAACATAAACAAAAAGTATTACTATCAATGGTCATCTTCGCGTTTTTCCTCCCGTAGCTAATAAAGAAATTGACATTCGTAAAAAATCTCCACATTTCTAGAATCGAAATTAAATTATTTATCTAGTCGACTATAGATATTAGAAAAATATCTAGTGATAACGGTGCAATTCTCGTTAAAACGACAGGAGTTACACGCTGAAATTTATTATTTTCTGTAGAAAATACGATAACGAATAAACGAAAAAATATATTGAGAACTTGTTTATAGAATTATGTTATCAAGAATGTATTCTTTAACTTGGCGTTTGATCCACTTTGATATCGTAATTGATAAGGCTGATATCATGCTTTGAAGTATAACCGCACGAAACGGCGTCAACAACTAAAAACCCAAATAACTCTTACAATAACTCCTAGACAATAATAAAATTTTATCATTCGACAAAAATGTAGCATTAACAATTAATCATGCCTTAACCTGGTATTTGAGTCGCATTGATAACCTGCTTGATAAGACTAGAATAAGCTTCGGAATGGTAAGATTCGAAAACAATCAAACAGGTTCGACTTAAGTGATTAAGAAATGGCATAACTCATAAAAAATCCAGATATTTTAAAATCTTTGAGCAACATCGGACTTGTAGTGAATCCGGCTTTAGTTGTGCACTTGAACCAGTTTGACATTGCAAGCGATACGAGTAGAATCGTGCTTGAAAGTTCAACACTCGCGGCGCTGCTGTTGACCGACGACGACGACAAAAAGCCGAAGGAAAACATTGGAAAACGCGCCGGAAAACAATGGAACAATCGAAGAATGTCGATTGTGTGGCGTGCAGGCAGCATGTGCGTCACGTAGCGTCGATTCCCAGCACGTCATTCATGCGCGCGCAGCGTTCATTACGCGCAACTCCGACTTAAGTCGCTCGCGCATGCGCACGCCGCGCGACGCGCTGGGAAGCGCCATTGTGCGCTCCCGACTGGCGTCTTCACCCCGCCGAAAGTGCCGCATTGTCGAGCGTCACGCAAGCATGCGCTCCCCGACTTAAGTCAAATGCGCGCCGTTTAGACATTTGCATGCAATTTGCGGGCGTTGATTGCCTAATCAGCGACTTAAGTCGTTTCGCGCGTTCGCCCAACGCTGGGAAACTCGGGCGCACCATTAACAATCGCCTTGCATGACTACTGATAGTAGTACTGTTATTCCCTCGACGGCGCTTTTGTTTCCTGCTGCGTTTCATTCCCTTTTTTCGTTTGCTCTGACCTGCGCGCTGCGTGATTTGCATACAATCGAACGATGAAAACGTGCATCGCGTGATGCGCACATTGAATTAATGCAGGATGCTTAGATTAGCAATGGAGTGATTCAAACGGCTGTAAATTTCAACTTTGAACGCAGTTCTTATCGCTCTGGGAAGCTAGAAGAAAGCAGCCACCGAACTTCGTTTTCGTTCGACGTACTTTGACCTTTCATCACTCTGACCTTTCGTTCGCATTCCAACTGCATTACCACTGTTCTCTGCCCAATTTCAATCGCTGTCGCCTACTTTTTAATTCATTGTAATATCTTTTGCCATTCACGTGTTATTGTCAAAATAGTACGATGAAACATACTGCAAATTCCATCGTAGTTTTTCTTGAACAAGTTTGAGGTTACATTGCGGCTAAACTATCACTTCAAGGAAAATCTTCTAACAAAATGTTTGGTAGACGTTTTCTTTCGCAATCTTGTGCAATTTACAAAATTTCCTATTTCCTATTAGTTTTCAAGATTTGATCAAAAGAGTTACCCATTGAAGTTTTGGAATAGCATTTCTCGTTTGCTTTATGAAGTTCTACTTAATATACTGATTACATTTATGTAGCTATGGAAATTTCGTCGGGAAATAAAAGTTAGGTTATTATAATAGCTACCATATGGTGTAAACCGAAGTGAGAAGTGTTGCTTGAATTCGGAGATACGTATTAAAACGTCAGACGTTCGCTTTGCAAACACTTGAGAACGAAGCATTCTCTCGTCATCAAATACGCATAATTCCGTCATTATTGCACTCATCGTAAAACGCTGGCCAGCAATTTGTAGGCCATTAAATTCCGCGTGCGCTCCGTGACAATAATATATTTACGACGCGTGGTTCAGGCGTTACGTCACTTCGCAAGCGCACCGTGAAAAATGCCAAGCGACTTAAGTCAAAAACCTTGAACCAATATCGGCGTGTGGCGCAGTCGCATGAGGGAAAATTCGTCCCACGCGGCCAGTCGACATTAAGCAATGTGCAAATGAACGCTCGCCGCCATCATGACTTAATAGAAAAAAATTCCATTCGCGCCGTAAAAAAGCGGTCAGAGATTGCGGCATAGGCCGTAAAAATCTCCTTCGATTATACGATTCGACGCCTAATTCAGCAATAAGCAAGAAAGAGCCAAAGGCGTGGATTATCGAAGCGCGCGGGATGCAACCGACTTAAGTCGGTTTGGGAGGCGGTCGGCGCCGCCGCGGCATATTGTTTGCGGCGCGGATGCAATTAAGCAATTCGCTGGTTTTTCTTTGCCGGCGCGAAGTGACTTAAGTCCGAATGACTTAAGCGCTGTAGAGATTGCGACACGGCGCGATTTGGTGCCGCCCAAAGCGCGATGCGCACCCGATGATTAAGAGGCGAAATAGAGGAAAGCGACTTAAGTCAGGGTGGCATTTTAATTGCTTTTCGCCCGCAATTGAAGCGAATTCGAGGTTCGATTTCGCCCATGCGAGAGGCGGCGAGTGCGCAACACGGCTGAGAGAGACTAAACGTCGCACGCTTGACTTAAGTAATCGGCGGTGAGGCGTATTTATGACGCCGCAGAGAGAAGCGAGCGAGGATTTTTGAGCACTCGCGGAATGCGCATGTTTGGCGGCGCATAAGTAGGCAACCGCACCGACCACAACAACAAGATGGGCGTCATTCGAGAGGCGATTTAAGTGACTTTCTTCGGCATGTGAAACAAATCGTAAATCGCCAATTAGTTTCTGGTTAGAAATTGTTTTCTAAAGTCTTGCGTTTGTCTCGACTTGCCTGGCGGTTTTCGCAATAACCAAACATTCTCATTCCTATTCCATTCTTTGCGTATTAATTGCTAGATTGTGTTAGACAATAGAAAATTTTACAGCCAAAACGTGTCTTGAAATAAACTGAGAAACAAAATTTGCAAAACTGCAAATTATTATGAAAAAATTGAATTGAATAAAAGACTAAATAAATCCTTTTTTTCTTTTTCTTTTTCCTTATCTTCAAGCTACAACAACTCAAACATAACATATCTTTTTTATTCTTGAAGTTAGGTAATGTTTTCAGAAAAATTAATTATAATAAACCTTGAATAACTCTTGAAGTACATAACGTAAAACTATTTTATTTATGTCAATCTCTTCATAATTAAATTCCTAACAAAATGAAAAGCGAAACGATGAAATAAAAGAATGCTAGCGAATAAATCAGTTTACTTTACGATCCAATTACAGATTTTGACGCATTCGCACCGAAATCGAAATGGCGAATGAAATGAAGTAATGCTAATTAGAATAAATTCGACGCCATGTACGGAGGAGTCCTGCAGGACAATGAATGAAATCAGCAGGCGGCAGATTATGGCGAGGAAAATCGTGCTGCGGCCGAAAAAGGCATGCCATGATGTTCGTACGACTAGCGAAACAAAGGAGCAAATAAATTGGTTTTCTGCGCTGGATTTGCATACACGAGCGTCCCGTTGCGAGCGAGCGCTGCAACAATGTCGACTTCAAGGCTACTTAAGTCCAGCGTGCGCGGCCGGCCTAATACGACGAACGTCTCCGCCACCGTCGCGTCGCCGTCTCGTCGTAAACATTGCTATGAAATATCAAAATGGAGTGCAATTACGAACTCGTGCTGCCGAGAACGAAGAAACCTTGAGGTAATGACACATTTCGTTCGGATCACCATATCTCCTAAAGTTTTATGCGTTTTTGCAATTTACCTGCACGACTGCATTCGCAAATAAATTGCGCGCATACGTGATTTTTTGGGCATTTTTAGCTGCTTGCGTTTTTAACTTATCAATTGTCAAACTTCCGCATCCAAAAAAAAAACAAATTCTGCTCGACAAGTTTGAAATTATTCGGCAAAGAGGATATTAAACGCCATCTAGCAGACAAAGTAATAGGAATATCATTGTACAAGAAACAGAATTAGGAAGCACATTTATTTGGCTTTGTGATGCTATATAAATAATAATAATAGTGCTATTAGTTCGTTTTATATGAATAATTTTTCAAGGTAATTGTATTCGACAAGTTTGAGAAACGCCTTCGCATTCGTATCACCATATTTTCTAAAGTTTTTTGTATTTTTGCAATTTTCTTATACAATTGTATTCGCAAATAAATTGCTCCCATACGTGATTTTTTGTGCATTTTTAGCTGCTTGCGTTTTTAACTGATCAATTGTTAAACTTCCGCATCGAAAAAACAACTTCCGCTCGACAAATTTGAAATTCTTCGGCAAAGTGGAAATTAAACGCCATCTAGCGGACAAAGTAATAGCAATATAATTGTGCATAAGACAACATTAGAAAGCTCTTTTATTTGGCTTTGCATTGCTATTTAAATAATAATAATAGTGCAATTAGTTCGTTGTATATGAATAATTTTTCAAAGTAATTGTATTCGACAAGTTTTAGAAACGCCTTCGCCTTCGTATCACAATATTTTCTAAAGTTTTATGTATTTTTGCAATTTTCTTATACAATTGTATTCGCAAATGAATTGCTCGCATACGTGATTTTTTGTGAATTTTTAGCTGCTTGTGTTTTAAACTTATCAATTGTCAAACTTCCGCATCGAAAAAACAAATTCTGCTCGACAAGTTTGAAATTATTCAGCAAACAGGATATTAAACGCCATCTAGCGGACAAAGAAGTAGCAAAATCGTTGTGCACCAAACAGAATTAGGAAGCACTTTTATTTGGCTTTGCATTGCTATATAAATAATAGTAATTGTGCAATTAGTTCGTTGTATATGAATAATTTTCAAGGTAATTGTATTCGACAAGTTTAAGAAACGCCTTCGCCTTCGTATCACCATATTTTCTAAAGTTTTTTGTATTTTTGCAATTTTCTTATACAATTGTATTCGCAAATAAATTGCTGGAATACGTGATTTTTTAGCTGCTTGCGTTTTTAACTTATTAATTATCAAACTTCCGCATCGAATAATCAATTTCTCAAAAGTTGTTAACCTTTATGCTTTTGAACATACTTCTAACATTTTGCAAGCTATAAAAATTATTTTAAGTCAACTAGATGCGTAATAAATTTCACATCCTCTACATTGAAGACCGATTTGGTTCCATTGTTAGTTTTTAGGTTAAGATCAGTGCAAATTGAAAACGTTGCGCTGCAACTTAATTGCGAATAACGCCCACATTTCGCAAGCGATCAAAGCGATCTTCCGAAGGCAGATAACGCTTGAAATTCCGCATCGAATGACGCGCTAAGCATCGCTGTAGGTTAAACCTGTGCGACGTAATCGATGCTTAAACCAACCGCAACGAAAGGTGCGAACATGATGAATCGTCGCGATATCCGCGCGTAATTAAAACCTTGAGCGTAATTGAACGCCGATGAGCGATAAATCATTGTCGGGGCGAGGGCGGGAGGGGAGAGGAGCCGCGGGTGGCGCCACCGTCGGCGCATGCTGTCTACGCATGCGTCGGAAGGTCGACGCATGCGCGGAAAACCAAATATGGTGGCGTCTTTGCCGTCCGCTGTCCTCAGCAATTCGCCATTCGCGGTGCGTTCAATGCGAACCTGAAATTAAATCCAGATCCAGAAACGCAGTGCGCCAGGTGCGCAACAAGTTCGAGGGACCAGAACTTCGAACCCCATCTTGGGCGGCGTAAATCAAATTGCAGTTGCTAACATGTTGCATGCAACATTTGAGCAGTTATTTAAGTCACTTTCAATGGTTTTCCTTAACGTAAGAAACCAATCTTAAATCGTCAATTTGTTTGAGGTTAGAAATGGTTTTCGAAAGTCTTGCATTTGGCTTGACTTGCTTGTCGATTTGCACAGAGGAAATTTTATAGCCTAAAACGTGTCATAAATTGAACATAACATAAATTGAAAAATATTACCAAGTTGAAAAGTACGAAGATGATATTGGCAATTTTCAAGCGAAAGTTAATTATGTTTAAACTGCAAATTCTAATCAAAAGTCGCCGCTAGATGGCGTCAGTTTTATTTTGTGTAATTTTAATTCAACTCATTGTTGATGCATTGTTTATGTCGAGAGTATTATGAGCAGGAAATGTTCGTTTCAATGCGAGAGACCTTGCGAAACGCAACTGTTGCTGCTCACAATAATCGTATCGATAGGCAGCAGAAAAAAAGATTCGAAAACAACGCGAGCGCACGCGATGCGAGAGCGAAAGTAGTTTTCTTTTTCTTTTTTTTTCGCGTTTCTTTCTTCTCGCACAGCTGATCACACGTGGGCGGACGATTGCGGCACGACGCGCGACTTTTTTGGCCGCACGCCGCGGATGTCAAGGTCGGCGAGACGGCGCATGCGCGTGCATCTTAGCGCCGGCCGCGACGTCCATGTAAGGAAGCGCGCTCGATTTTCATCCGAATCCTCGTCATATAAAAGCAAGCCAACCATGCTGCTGCTGTTGCTGCGAAGGTTGCCACCATGGCGACAACGCACGTTTGTTGGCGTTTCCCATAGTGACCATGGCGGCTAGCAAGACCACACGTTGATCATTTTGTAGCTGCTTTACTCGCACGTATTGCACAGCAAACGGAAGACGTTTATCTTCATTTCTTTGGAAATTACAAGCGTAAATCTGGGATATGAACAAGTGCATTCGCTTTCATTCTTCTATGAAGGCGATGTTTGACGCCATCTAGCGGACAAAGTAAGTGCACTATGATTATGCACTAAACAGCGTTGGAAGGGCCTTCTATTTGCCTTTAGATTGATATATAAATAAGGATAATCGTGCATTCAGTTGCTTGGGTAAAAACACTTTTTCAAGAAAATTTTGTTCGGCAAGATTGAAATTCCACGACAAATAGATATTAAACGCCATCTAGCGGACAAAGTAATTGCAAGATGATTATGCACTAAACAGCATTAGAAGGCGCATCTATTTGGCTTTGCATTGCTGTATAAATCATGATAACCGCACAGTTAGTTAATTGTATATGAATAATTTTTCAAGAAAATTTTGTTCAACAAGTTTGCAAAGAGAATATTAATCGCCATCTAGCGGTACAACTAATCGCACTATAGTTATGCACTAAACAGCGTTAGAATGCCCTTGCATTTGCCTTTAAATCGATATATAAATAATGATAATTGTGCATTTAGTTTTTTGTGTATAAATAGTTTTCCCAAGAACATTGTGTTCGACAAGTTAGAAATTCCACTGCAAAGAGATATTAATCGCCATCTAGCGGTCAAAGTAGTCGCAGTATGATGTATCTCTGAAGAACAAGAGGAAGCTCTTTTATTTGGCTTTACATTGATATGTAAATAAAGATAATCGTGCAGTTAGTTTCTTGTATATGAATAAATTTCTCAAGAAAATTATGTTCGATAAGTTTGCAAAGAGAATATTAAACGCCATCTAGCGGACAAAGTAATCGCAATATATCCAAGCACTAAACAGCATTAGGAGGCTCTTTTAATTAGCTTTGCATTGCTATGTAAATATTGATAATAGCGCAATGCGTTCGTTGTATATTAATAATTTTTCACGGAACTTGTGTTAATCACCTTCGGCGAATTCCAGCGCCAAGACGCCATTTGGTAAATGTTGTACAAATGGCGGCGCGCACGCAGCGCGACCCCTTCATAGCACTTCCTTTGTTTACGTCGTTTGCGTGGCGACGATCGTAAATCAGCGCGAAATTGATAGCGGAAGACAAGGACGTTGGTGTGAAACACGCGACGCGCGTGACTCATCCGCCATTCCGACTTAAGTCGCCTCGCGCATCGTGCATCGACCTGCGTCGCACGCCACCGCCTCACCGCCCTGCGCCATATCATGCAAATACCTGCATGCATTGGGAAAAGTCAAGATGGCGCGCCGACATTCAAGATGGCGGCCGAAAATGAGGGATTCCTCAGGCAGCTGTCAGCAATATGTGTTCCCACACAAGCACGTCTAAGCTTGACGAGCCAACAAACCGACTTAAGTCGCATTGACTTAACTTGTAGCTTGTTTGTAACCACACCAGCTGCATGCCATCAGGCGTGGCTAATAAAAACTAAAATTAGTTTTTATAATTAACTCCCCGTCACCCCATCGTCGTCGTCGTCGGTGGCGGCGATCGGAGATAAATATACACACACATGGCTTAAGCGGGTTTTCACTTTGACTTTGACTCCCAAATGCTCGTCAATGTTGCGCGGCGCCGAAGACGCGTGTAAACCGTCTAATTCTGGGCGGTGGCGGAATGTGCGCACCCTTTAAATGCGCGTTAATCACGGCGGTAGCTCGCGCTGACTTAAGCCATGTTGACTTAGCGCGCCGGGGAATGCAATGTGCAATCACGACGGGTCGGAACCAACTTTCGGATATATTTAGTTGCGACGCGCTCCAAGAAAATCGACTGTAACGCGGAAACCAGTGCATGAAAACGCTCTTCCAAGATGGCGGCTGACAGCTACTAAGCCTACCTTTCAAATGAGCCCAATGCGCATTGGCTTGGTTCGTTGGTCTTCTCGTTACTAGCCTTCAAACTTGATGGTTAACGCACCTCCACATTGGTTTTCCCTCATTCAAACACCCTGTACTGTCAGCCCATTGGCATCTCAACAAAATATTGATAGTCTTCTAAAAGCTCATTAAATGGGTTATAAAATATAGTTTACGAAATATTAGTAGCTTGCTTGGTTTAGGAGAGATTGCGAATGGAACATGTGAAGAAGAAATTTTCTATCAGAGTTATTTGTTCTTCATTCCAGTCTAAGGGCAATAATTTAAGTATGCGTTTAACAAACAGAAGATAAACTGCTTCAAAGTGAAGCTAAAGAGTTCCCTTATCAAATGGCAATCATTAAAGTTGCTTAGCACTTGTAGTAGTACCTACAGCGAGCGCCAAACTACCTTAATGAAAACTGACAAACTTTTCTACCTTGGTAGTACTTGAAAGATTGCATCGCAGTTTATTAAATAATAAATGAATTAACAAAAGTTGCATACCATAATGATCAGAAATAAATTCTACGTCAGATGATGCCACTGGATTAGTAATAGCTGGAATAGTTTGTCCGCCAGAGGGCCTTGAAGTCGATGTTCGAAATTGAGCATGGTTGAAGAGTCGACAAAAAGCGTGGAAAATTAGATCTAGAATACTTTGCGCGCACCAACCAATAAAGACGGCACATCCGGAGAGAGGAATCAACGTAATCCGAAGTCGGTGCGATACGACTTAAGTAACGCAACGAGTGTGTGCGATGATTAACGGTAAAAAAACGGTCGTCTAGCATTGAGTGGGAGGTGTTTCATGCGGCTGAGACGCGTTTGACGGCGCAGAATCAAGCACCGCACGCCGCCGGGCAGACGGAAGATGATGTCTGGCGTGTCTGCGCGCATCACCGACTTAAGTCCGGTGCGCGTGCGCGCGCGCCGCTAATGTTGGTTCGTTGCGGCGGCGGCGGCGGCGAAACGGTAAGAAAAGCGCACATAATGCGCCATAGTGCGTCTAATGGTGCGGGGAAGACCTTCCTCGCGATACTCCGAAGTCGCTCACGCAAGCTGCTTAAGTCGACTTGACTGATACGTTCATTCACTGCGCGTTCCACGCGTTTCAATCGCATTGCACCATTCGACTTGCCAAGCCACATTCGACTAAACACTTCGATAACACCCAGTATAATTTTGCCACAGTGCTAGTTCATACCGTAAATGAAAGACAATTAAAACACGCATCTAATGGTATCAGAAATCTGTAGTACAATAATTCATACGGAACATTAGAATCCGTTGAAGTTCATTTACCAGCTTTATCCTGAGGTAGTTCATTTAATAATGTTCAATTCAAAGAGGCATAACGGCTAAACCACTTGACGGACTTCTGTTATTTTTACGACAAATTAAAGATAATTAATGTGCCTAAGACCTGAGGTTATTAATAGGTTGATATCTTATTCAGTTCAGTAGTCAGAAGTTTTCAAATTCGAAGTTTGTTTGCTAACCATTCAATGTACAAATCCACACCTATCTAAACTCTTTGATAAAATCTATGATAAGTAGACTATATGAAAGTTTAATATGTCAAATTAAAGACGATTAAGTCATCTATAAATGACCCAAATATAAATTCGAAATTAATTGTATACAGTGTGTTAAGAGCAGGTAAACTTGGATGTCCCAAAATATCATCAACAATTTACTTCGGTAACTACGGATTTAATCAGCGATATCTAATGAACGACTGGACCGATTCTAAATATTTCATCGCACATTTGATCGCAGCTTAATTCGCTATCACATTGCCGTATCAGCAGCGCTCTGGTTTCGGTTGGCAATGAACTGTAAGTGTTAAAAGTCAAAAGTCAATGCTCACTCACCTCACATAGCACCACTCCTGTTTCGAGTCGCTCCATGAAATTTTCGGGTGTGATTTGGAGAAATGAGTACATCATCTGCAGCCACTCGGCGAGGTCCTCCTTCATGGCGACGAGATACTCTTCGCTGGATTTGAAAGGCCTGAAAGGCCTGGACTCGAGCAAAACGCCAGACATTTTGTTGTTGCTGTTCCCAATTCCAATTCCCAATATCAATATGACGAGCAACTGATGTCTTCTCAAATCGGTGATTAGCGACTAACACGTGCAATTACATAGCGTATAACTTCTTCTTTCCTCGTCAACATATCTGCAAACAATTTGCAGTTATTAATAATTGTTCTCACAATTGCTTCATAAACTTTATCCGCCTTTAAGTCAGGAGGTAATCATAGGAAAAGGATTCTTTTGCATTCGATTTAGCACGTACTTATTACTCATCGAATGAATAAGATATCAATAAAATTTGACGCAAGTTGCACACATGGCGGGCGTTATAAACAAATTTGTGCCAAATTTTACTCAAAACCGAAACAAGCAAACCTTGAGTAGCTTCTAACCTCGATTCCAGTACAAAAATTGTTATATTATTAATACACACTGAAAGCGCCGTTAGGTGGCTATAAACATGTCCGAATAGAATGAGGTTAGGATTTGAAGACTGGCCGTGAGAGCGCTCTGTAGTCGCATATGTTTCTGTTTGGTGTAGGAAAACATGCGGCGAGAAAAATGTCCGCCACCACTGTTGCAATCCATGAATATTAATAAGCGAGACGTCGTTGTAAAGCTGAAGAAATTATCTATCGAACACATCTTGCTGCATTTGAATGGGAGAATTCTGCGAAGCGCTGGCCGCTCCAGAACAGCGCAATTAATTTTCGTCCAATTTGCAATGAGGCAGAAACGCGCTTCGCATTCATGCAAATTTCAATTTCGCACAAACAAAACCGAATCGAGAATGTAACGGCGTTAACCAGCTCGAACAGCTAGTTTAAACCAAGCTGCTATCACACGTAGATTTCCCGTAATGAATTATTAAACATCGCGGGCGCAAAATAAATTTCAATTTTAATTTACTCAAAATAGGCACTCACTTAACACCACCGCATAATAAATTATTTATGACGAATATTTAATACTGGTTTAGAATTACTCAAAGGACGACTACATTGCTTAAAACCTCTCGGAATCGAATGTTGCTAGGTTATGCAGGATTGCAGTAAGATGGCGTTGAAGGTCAACAATAACATGTGGTAGGTAAAAGTTAAATAACTCTTCATAGATTACATCTATATCAACATACGATATATCAATTGGTAGCTAAATAAAAACTCTATCAAGTACATTTTAGTTGATTTGAAAAAGTTTAGACGTGAAGGAGTAACATGCATTTAAATATGACGTTTACTCTGAGTAGTTTTAGAACGACATCAAAGTTCATTCGAGTGTTGCGTTGGTAAAATAAGTCGTAAAAAAACCACATTGTCATCGTCTAAAAGTGTCTTTAATCCGCTATCACTAGCATTTTGTTTTATGCTGCTATCGCAAATGGTTTTCCCACAATTGACTTTTCAAACTAACTCAAATTCAAATCGACGAAAATGATCACCGGTCGTACTTCCAGCTGCCATTAATGTTCTTATCGCGAATATACACGCGGGCATTGTTCAAGTATGAATTGATTCACATGTAGTGCGTGATTCCAGTCCCTGCGCGAGTGACTAATGAGAAAATACAGTGAGACACGCGATATTATACAAGTAAAGTAGTAATTTACGATCCAGTGAAGGTAAAAATAGTCACAAATCAAGTTTACATTCAATATAAATTGAATTATGGCAGAGATAATTATAGTTCACTTCATGTAGAATCGAATCGTCTTTAGTTGAAGAAATTTGACGAATTAGTTTCGTCAGTACATAGCTACAAACTTTATTTTGTATAAAATTGCAGCCATTGACATTTTAATTGATAACTTAATTGATAGCAGGTATAAATTAAATCTATGTAGGGCAATATTTGTAGGAGAAAATTGTCTTTCAAGCTGCGTACATTCCAAAATTCGTGCATGCAAGCTTTTTCCGTGAGATGGCGTCAAACTTTTAATTCGATTTAATTTGTAATAAATTTGTACTACTTGAAGAAACTTATTGATAAGTTTAGTAAATATTAATTAATTAAGAAATGTAAGGACATCAAGTTGTAGTTGAGTAAATAAAGCATCGAATGGTGTTGATAAACTTTGCTTACATTGTTGTTAAATGCTGTTAAATTTTAAAAAGAAAACTAAACTTTAAAATACTACGTGGGAATAAAAAATGACAAACTTTACGTTTTATGTAATTATGCCTATATAAATAGAGATATGATTAATCTACCTGCACTGAATTGTAAAGCATGAAATGGTCTTCGAAATGCAGTTTAGTGTAAAGTTCTGTGATGAAAAGTTCGCCCGCTAGATGGCATCAAAGTTAGATGACTTAATTTGCACCTCAAGCAATCCATGTTGCAATCTCTGACGTTTTGGCTTGTTGCGCCTGAACGCATTGCACAATCGCAATGGTTTAACGACCAAATTAATCCCTATTAGCAATGCAAGCAAGCACACCTAGTGTAATATTTTTGAGCCGAAAAGTGTCGCCGTGAGAGGCCGCTAAAGCGCAAATCCGCCGCATTCCAACGCAATCCTCCACGCAAACTTTCAATTGTAGTAATAAGCGACACGCCGCAGTGGCACTTATCTCATTAGCATCTCATTTACGTAATTAATCGATTCGCAGCCGAACGGAGTCGCGCAGCGCGCGATATCACCGCGCTGCGCAGCGCGCTCAGCGCGGCATGCAAATCCGCGCAGCGTGCGCATGCGCGAACGCATTAGTCGCGGCCAGACTTTGAGGCACTTTTATTGATTTATTGGCGTTGCACACAGCTCGCGACCTGACCAGCTAATAGAAGTACCGTCGATTTGCTTTTCATTAGCGTTGCGAACGTGTTGTCACGGTCATTTCGCCAAATAACCACAGTTAACAAAAAGTTTGATAACATGGAAACGCGTTACGCAATTAAAACCATTCTTGCATTATTTAAAAGATCATTTACTAGCCAACAATTTCTTTCCAGCAACTTTTCCTATTATCTTTCGCATTTAGGAGTTAAAGCGCGTTAAATTTAAGTATGAATATTTGAGAGTCGAAAAAACTGTTAACTTAACATTATCTCATGGCTAACTGAATGATAATAGTAACAACTTTCTTTCGCCATATGAAAGTAGAAGAATAGATCTTTAAGTGGCCGTATTTTCATAACCATTGTTGCGTTACTGTGGAAGTTAGAGCTTGTTAAATTTCCTTCTCAACGTTTCACTTAACCTTAGAAAAACACGAGTGCAAACAAATTGTTGCATTTCGCAAACGGTTCGTACGATTTGTTTGTTTTCACTCTCATCTGAAAGTTGAGTTAAATCGTCTACCAGCTGCAATTGTTATACTTTCGTTGTTATCGCTCGTTTGCGAATGACACTGCGTAGAAATGTACTGTTGTCGTTTGGTTCGCTCGCAAATGCACAGCAACTCATGCGTAAACAAATGCAAGTCGCAACAAACAAGCTTATGTAAAATGAAGTCGACTTACCGAAAAAACAGTGTGCGAAAAACTAAGCGACGCGACGCGACTGACTTAAACCTCGATGCGCGCACGACGAGCGAGCGCGTGTGACTAAGCGCGACTAGGACGCGCACGGCGCATAACTACTGCGCTGAGCCTGCTGCGCATGCGCAATGCGCCACCCGGCGAACAATAGCCCGCGCGCATTTACGTTCCGTAAGTGGGAAAAGCGTAGCGCAATCGTCGAGATAAGCACGTTGCAACGCATGCAAATGATCTGCATAGTTTACAGCCGGATAAGTCAAGATAACTCGAGGATAACGAGCGTGCTGCGACAACAGGCCCGAAGACAATTTAATCATCAAATCTACTTCTGCATGTTTTTTTCTCCATGCGTATTTGAAATCATTTATCGATTAACGACAATGCGTTGAGGTGAGTTTGAACGCTCGTAAAGATAAGAAGTAATAGCGCAAACAAGTCGAGACATTCCACACCAAATCGTTACTTAATGGAGTGTGAAAGGCCGAAAAGCGTTTCATTTAATGATAACTCGCTGGAACGTTATTGT
>JAODFX010015407.1:0-11037 GCA_027580035.1 Dorylogaster longipes | reverse complement strand
TGGGAGAACTACATCAAATGGGAGATCGAAGGCAAGCGCTTGCTGAACGCGACTCTTCTCTACGAAAGGCTTATGGCCACCCCGACGCAAGGCTATTCACAGCATTTTGATAAGTAAATTTTTCAGTTTTATCTTGAACGGATTTTTTTAACCAATTTTACCTATGATTATGTAGCTTTCAAGAACACATATTATCGAATCCACCAAATAAGGTATTGGAGGTCGATGAATTTCTTGCCCTTCGAAAAGAAATCAAGGCAGGCCTGAAACAAGATGCTGCAGAAGTTGCCGATAATCCAGAAATTCCACCGGGCGAAGACAATGAAGAAGTTGTGAGTACCAGAAAATTTACTTAATGACAGCCTGCTTTAATTGCCAGTTAAGGTTTAATATTCATGATTGTGCAACTTATTCTACGTGAAAGTTAGAATTTTAATATCGTACTATTTATGTTTGTTAGAATACCGATGAAGAGACGAAAGCAATTCGTGAGCGAATTATTTCGATCCGTAGGAAGATACACAAGAACACATCTACGGCCGTCACATCGCGCTGGAACTTTGAAGAAGGAGTAAGTATCTATAGCTTTATGATTTGTCACTTATGAGTTTTCAATATGATGATTCTCATTAAGATCGTTTTATGACGTTGCTCTAAGACGATTCTGGAATTTCGATAAAGAAGAAATTACGCAGTGGCCATCTGATTGGCTTTCAGACTTTTATAATGCTAAATATAATTTGCAAATATGTTCACTTAAGTCTTAATGCTTTTGTTTAGATTAAACGTCCATATTTTCACGTAAAACCGCTTGAACGTTGCCAATTGAAAAACTGGCAGGAATACCTCGATTTTGAAATCGAGCAAGCCGATAAAAAACGCATCATTGTGCTCTTTGAACGATGTCTGATCGCTTGCGCATTGTATGAAGAATTCTGGTTGAAATTTGTTCACTATCTACATGGTCTCAAAGATGATTCACTTCAACCCAAAATCAAGGATGTTTTTGAACGTGCGTGCACCATTCATCATCTTAAAAAGCCTAATCTGCATTTGCAATGGGCACTGTTTGAAGAAGCAGTTCAGAATTACAACAAAGCAGCCGAAATTCTGCTAAACCTGGAGAAGTCTGTTCCCAATCTCTTGCAAGTCGCCTACCGACGAATTAACTTGGAACGGCGTCGCGGCGATCTTGAGAAATGTTGTCAACTATATGAGCATTACATCAGCAACTCCAAAAATAAAGTGATTTCCACGAATATGGCCATCAAGTACGCACGATTTACAATAATGCTGCTCAAGAATACTGATAAAGCGATAGAGATCATCAACGCTGCCATCGCGAAGGATGTGAATAATTCAAGACTCTACTTGCAGCTCATTGATTTAACTTTACATCAAGACGAGTTAAAAGAAGAGGATGTTTTAAAAGCAATTGATGCATTTTTAGATAAGGAAGGCACAGATCTTGATCAAAAAGTTTCTTTTGCACAGAGGAAATTGGAGTTCTTGGAGGATTTCGGTGCTGATATATCAATGGTTCAGAAAGCACATGAAGAGTATCAGAAGTATGTCAAAAATAGCAAGGAACAAGCAAAGAAGAAAGACAACAAAGTGTAAGTTGTAGTTTTCATGTTGTTTCAGTGATATGGTGAGAATCTTGATTTCTATACATTAAATTTATTTCCAGTGAGGCAAACAAAAAGGATAAAAGCGTTGCATCGACGACATCTGCGTCTAATTCCTTCAATAATTACGGCAACTACAGCTCTTCAACGGCCGGTTCTTATCAGTATGGTAATGCACAAGGTTCATATGGCCAATATCAGCAATTTGGGCAAGGGGACCAATATCAATATCAAGGTTGGCAGTACCAAGGGAACTACAGTGGTTACAATCAATGGGGAGGTTATGGTAGCGGATATAGCTATCAGTAGCAGTGTTGGGTGTAAATCCTTTGTGAATATTATTGATAAGTCTTGTTTCTATTCAGTTGAAAGGAATTTGAAAAAAAAAAAACCAACACATCTGGGCTGTCATCAAATACTTACGGTTTCCGGATGACGAAATGTAACGTTTTTGTTTTTCTTTTCTTTGGTATGATATGTACATTAAAATATAACTTAGTTTGATGGTTTGAAAAAATGTTCATTTTTACTTTTGGTATAAAAATACAACCAATTAACATTATCTTAATGCAATTGTATCAATTTACATGTTAGACTAAATAACTATTTTCGTAACACTCTTGAAGTGTACACAGTTTTTCTAAACATTCTTCAAATTCATCCTTTCCATAGCCAGTCAAAGTGAATTGATGAAATTTAGAAAGTCGAATTTTTCTCGCTTCAGAGTGAAGGTTCTCTAACATTACGCCCATCTCAGTTCCGTTATGAAGGCCCGCTAATACTGGCACACTCTCCACACCTAAAATAGGAAGAATGACTATATTTCTCAACTTGTGACGTTTTCATATGAATTAAAATTGTTTTATAAATATTATCTGAATAAATGAAACAAAGCGACGAGTTGAAGAGCATTTGTGTGTTGAAATACTTACAAATATTTTCCAATCTTTTGTTGTACATAATTTTTCCCTCTACTCCTATTTCCGGTTTGAATAATTGCGGAAATGGTGGTTTAACTGAAAATCCTTTCTCAATACTTGTGACATTTGTTTGACTTGCATCACATGTGTATTCATAGTACATAGTCAACATTTCCTCAATAGTGTTGCATTTATATGCAGGTAAATCCCTTTGTTTCCCTGCTTGAGGTAAAGGCTTCTTGAGGCATGATTCAGGTATTCCTCGTAAGGCTACAAGTTGTGTCAATTGACTCTTACCTTAAACAAGTGGAATAATAGTGTTAAAAAGTGAAAAATCCCAACCACAATAAATTCCGTTGCTTGTATCACCAACTATTCTAGGCAAATCATCTATAATAGAATTTAGTTATACCTATTTTACATCTAGGAGTAATGCTATGAGCAAGTGGTCCATCCCAATTATCAAGACAATCTATTAAATCAGCCCCTTGATTGAATGAAAAAGGCAAGCAAAGACTGCTAGCCACGGCTTTTCTTCCATATGGTGTTAGGTCAACTGCCAAGTCACATAAGCCATGATTAGTTGATTTTGCCCTGTATATTAAAGAGAATGTGTCTATTGCAGATGCTAGGATTGCACTTGTGTGATATAGTGATTCAATACTGTAATCCAGATGATTAAAACTGATTGGTGTGCCAGGTTTTCGAAAACCAGTTTCTCCAACACATAAGGGAGTAAAGAGTTTTGCCTCCTCACCCAAAGAATGAAAACTGAATGCCAGATTTAATACTCTAAGAGAGTCCATAATTCCTGATTTGTGTTTATCATTTTCTGCATCCCATTTATAATCTGAATAATATCCAGGTATTAAAGGCAGTGCAAATATTGGTTTGGTATCATATTCATCATTCAAATGCTCAGTACATGCTGAAGCCAAACCAGAAAAAGCATTAGTGGAATCCATGAGCATATGAAATCCTTGAAAATTATCACATTCCTCAATGTACATTCGAATTTTATTTGCCATTTCTTCCTGATATCCTGCTGACTCCCAAATGTTATATCCAAGAGGAAAAGAACCAAAATCACTCTCAACATCATTATGTTCAAATTCATTGACAATATTAACTGATCTAGGATGAAATCTAGTATACAAAAAATCACTCCATACATCAATTTCTAAATTTTGAATTACTGCTGTATCTAGTTTTTGATTACATGTTTTTGAAGTTGATTCAATTGCTTCCTGAAATGCATTCTTGTTAATGGTTGGCTCTGCATGGATTTCAGCAGGTTCAGACCAGAGAGGATCAAGTTCATCAGGAACTTCTTGTTCATAAAGACCTCCTTGCTTAGAGAGGGACTTTAAACTCCCCTTTAAATCAACCAACAGAACTCTTGGGGTGAATGTGATTTCTCCCTAAGAAAGCACACACAAACCTGAACATGTAGACCAATTAAACAGATATTAAATTTAAATAACAGAAAAAAGCATAAAACTTACTTTTGGAGTTAATCCTTCCCGAAATAAGACATCATGGTCAATTTCTGAAGGTTTACTGGCATTATAATCAAAACTCAATTCCTGAGCATTCCACCAATGTGCACCCACAAAGTTGGAATAATGACCAAATTGGAGTGTTAGAATTTCACGACAGGTCATTGTAACACACAGATTATTTTTTCTCTGTTCATAAATGTTATAATACTTGTCGGAGGCAGTTAACCAGCAAGGTTTGTTTTCTAACCTTATTTTATGCCGGACCTGATTGAAGTTCACAAACTAGCGTGGTTTGCTTACAAATCCATGAATTCGTTTTTTGGGACATTTATAGAAATGCTAATTAGCAATAAACTTATTTCATTGCTTTCTTTTTTTATTTATATATAATATAAGTGCACTGAGAACATGCAATTGTATTTAGCTGCGTTCGAGCCTGTAAGTGATTCGAAATCGTTATTGGTAATTATGGTAATTACGAAAGAAAAGGTAAAGGGTCAAAAGGTCAAACTTTTGCGATTACAAATAACCAGTAAAATCCAACCAAAGATATTATGTGATTCGATCTGCCTACGCATAAGTAATTCAGATTTTTTCCTCTTGCCGGAAACGCCCTTAACAATTCGTCGAAATGAGTTCGTTCAATGTGACAGCCTTAACATTTTTAAGAAGTAATGATTAAAAATAATGCTCACATTTTCATCATCACATCAATTTGTGTTCCATTCCTTCCTCTGCTCCAGTTGAGCATCTGTTTCTAGTTCTGTTCTAGTAGTTCTAGCTGTTCTTGTAAAAGAAAAATTTCTGAATATAATTTTGTGAATTTGGAATTTTGTAAACAAAACATTTGAAATAGCATTTTTAAATGTACTTTGTATCTTATCTGAAATACCTGAGTTACTGTCATATTTAATTTTAGCAAAAATCATGAAAATAATAATTTTAAACATCATATGCAATTTCATTTATTTTTAATGTTACAATTCTATTCAGATTCAGTCATAACTTCTAAACTAAGTTTTTCTAACTTATCAAACAAATCATCCTTTTGTTTTTCATTTCTCATATTCCTCAGCAATGTTGTTCTTTTATCCTTTTCAGATGGTGCCCTCAATTCTACATCTTGATCCAGCATTTCAAGTTTCTCTGATGTAACAGGAATTTCACTCACAGGCTGCAAGCATTTTGCACAAACTTGGAATTGTTCCACACACTTGCTACATATGACATGGTAGGACTTCTTGATGCTTTTTTGTGTACATTTGACACAGGTTTTTGGTTGGCTCAAGACCTTATACTTCCTGTATTTTATTTTCCATTCAATGATATCTTTACAGCGTTTACACACCTCATCCACTTGAATACTGTTTAAGAGTTTCATTTGATGGCTTTTATCATGCAGGTCATTTTTAAACCTCACGCGGTTCTGGTGCTTCTGTGGTCGAGTCCGGGAAATATTACCTTTCTGTGAGCTCATGATATTATTTTGTTAACAGACTATTCTCTTTCAGGATCAATGCGATTAACCCCGTTTAACTTTAACAGCAATAAAACCCATATCATGAGACAATGGTAAAACGAAACAAGCCACAAGGTAAGCAATTAAGCAATATGAATCAATATGAACATTGAAAATTCTGAATAATTGCAGGTTAAGTCCAACTCATGCAACACAAGTTCAACTTTGCATCTTCCAGCACGATTGTACCGACCGTAGCGACGCACATCGTGTAAGAGAAATCAAACCGTAACTAGAAATGCTGTAGAATTCTATAGAATATAAGTAGACTTTCACCACTTTCACTTTCAATTTGTTGCAATTCATTGGTCAAGTAGATTTAATTTTTGGAAACATTTTCAAGTTTAAGATTATTGGAAGCGATTTTGTAAAATTAAAATAAATTTGATATTAAGAGAGTAAATGACTGCTAACCTAACCAGAAATTTCAACGGCACTCCAAAGCACTCCAAGGGGATGCAAAATAATTGAAAATAATTGATGCAGATCTATTCAGTGGCAACTTAGATTGTCGACTGAATTTTTGAAAATCGAAATAACACGTCCACAGTGCGTTTACCATATGCTATAAACACATCATAAAATAATTCTTGCACCAAACCACTGGTTTCCGAGAGCCAAGCTATCGATAAATGGCTGAGAAGCGTCTAGCCACTATAAAAAATAAGAAGGCAAATATTTCTTATTGTTTTATTTCTGTCTATGAATAGCAGTATGCATTCTCAGGTGGTTAGAAACAATGAAGGCATGATTGTTTCTAACATTAATCAAATGCCAATATTCATATTGGTAATATAGGTATAAATCTAAACTAAATGAAATGATGTTCATGGGTGCATAAAGTTTAACTAACATGGAGTACATTTATCACACGATTTAATAACAACACAGTAATTTTCTTATGTCACAAATTACAAATTGCAAGTGCTGCAATTCCATTCTTATCATACATTTCAACAATCAACACAGAATTAAGCGATCAATTGTCTATATATAAGTAGATAAGTTAAGTACTTAACAAGTTGTAATACTTTTAAAGCAATGATTCTACCTATGATTTTCTATCAATTGGTTGCTTGGTCATAGCTGTTAATGTTAATCGAATACAATAATTACAAGGTTAATGTAGGGCAACTAATGCAATTGTTCGCGTAATTGCTTAGTTGCGTCTTCTTTGGTTTATATTATACGCTAAGTTTTGAGTCTGTGCTGCAAGAGGTATTCCGTTTGGACCCATTCATTTTGCATTTCGCGCAATTATTACTAGCGTTACACTTTGCTCAATGTTTCGTATGGAATACATTTCACAATTAAAACAACGTTTGCATCACATTTTGCGAACAGTAACAGGTGACATGCTTAAAACGCTACATATTATTATTCATGTACACGAACTCTATGCGCTTAGCAAACTAGCAATAAATTATTACAGCTAGCTATTGCTTAAGCCTACGATTCAGCTTTAAATAGTTTACAATAAGATTAATTTTAGTTTGGGTTATTTTAGGCTAGACGACTGTGGGATTACAGTAATGGACACAAGATACAACTTGTGTCGAATATCTTGCTCTTACTCGCAATTGTATTGCAAATCCTTCCTCGTGCATGCATTATTTAGACTGGAGTAATATTATATGGACTAATAATATAACGTCACTGGAATCACTGCTCGAAACAAACCATAGGAAATTGGTTAAATTCGGAATGGTTTTCTTTACTGTACCAAACAATAATGGCAGACTTGTTCAGTGTTTGATTTTCTCTTGTTTTTTCTTTTCTTCACTACTGGAATGTATTCCTAACCAATTTCCGACTGAGATTTGATGCATAGATTCTTATATAGATTTTAATATTAATAATAATAATACTTTGTACGTTTGCGTACGCATTGTGCTTGTATAAAAACATTACGACCCGCGTAATTTCACAGACACACTCACATGTCAATAAGTTAAAGTTAAATATGTTCAAGAATTTTCCAAGTTGAGCTGCGCTCATAATTTTAAATACACATTATTACAGTTAAATGGAGTGAACGTGCTGAGATTCCATCTTACACATATAACCAGTGCTTCGCTTTAAATCGACTTACAAGCTTTTCTTGACGAATAATCTCATGTTCCTCCTTGGGTGAAATATTTATAGCTATTCGCTATAAAGGGCCATAAACATCAAATAATCCATAAGTACATTTTATCATTGTTTGATGTAACTTGTGTAACTCACCTCTGTACAGTCACCCTTCGTTTTGCACAACTGAACAATCGCCACAATCGGAATCATCAGTATTGAGGACATTGCTAGCGCCCATCCCAACAAAAGGGCCCAAGTCGGATAAGTGTAGTCGTTGTATTGCAGTGGTGGTGGATACAACAAGCCAAAAACCACAACTCCCTAAAAAAGATGCGAAATAATTGGTGACATTTCCAAGTGTTATTGAGAAGTGAACTCACAATGATGAACAATGGACTGATGAATTTCCAACATATTCGCCAGTAAATCCCCGGCTTGATGCCAATCATCGCTTCCACATCTTGCGTAAACTTGTCCAAACCTATTTGTAAAGCATCTTTCGATGATTTGCGCATGTATCCAATGTCTATTTACATACCATAGAACCAAGAAACTGCGATTGCTTCAAAGAGCGCAGAACAGAGCAACGATATTCCAGCGGCGTAGGTATCCAATAGATGGAACATGTAGATTCCACCCTAGCAAATAATAGCATTAACTAAACCCATGCGCTATGTACTACTTTCTATTCTTACCGGCGTAACATTGATCGTTGCGACTGAAAACGACAAGAAAATTATCATCAGCGTGAAAAGCTCTCTGGAGAGTTTGATCTTCTTGAAAAATCCAGCGAATTCATCCATTAATCCCGTAATGACGCATTCCAACCCACCCATCTACAAGGAATCATTATGAACATTGTTCACCTGATGGGAGGAGTACTACATACGGCGGAATCCAATCCGAGCATGATTAGCATGAAGAAAAAGAGCATGGACCAGAAATGACTACCAGGTAGAGTAGCGACAGCTTCCGGATACACTTGGAACACCAATCCAGGACCTAAAGTTCAATATGCGTAGAAGAAACAATCAGCCTTAAAAGTTAAAGCATTAGCTGATGGAATTACCTTCAGTTGCAACCGTACTAATGTGCACTCCCTGTTTGTAGGACATATAACCTAGGTAGGTAAATATAACGAATCCGGAGAAGAAGCTTGTGAAACAGTTCACTGCTGTTGTGACAATACAATTCCTGTCGAGATTGAACGTTTAGATCGGTTATAAACTCCTCTAATAATAAGTTTGATGGTTACTTGCCTATAGCAGTTGTTGTGGAATGTGTTGTAACTAGCGTAGGATAAATGCACGCCGAATCCAGCACCCACAGAGTAGAAGATCTGCACAGCAGCGTCCACCCACACCTGGGTCTCTCGCAGTTTCGACAGCTCCGGTTGTAGATAATACGAGATCCCTTTGAGAGCGCCGGGTAGCATAAGACCACGTATGAGTAGAATTGTCAGCACGACGTACGGCATAGTTGCTGTGATCCAAACCACTTTGCCTGGCATAGAAAGTTCGAAAATGAAATTGTTCACATTCAAAACGTGCAAAGCTCTACAAACCAGATGATTTAACGCCTTTGAAGAGTGAAATGTACAGCATGCTGTAAACGATCATCAGGCAAATGACCAGCTGCCATTTGGGCAGTCCGATGTCGTGCAGCCCTTCGCTGCCTTGCATTTCCAATACTTTGCGACTAAACAAAACAGCCATTGCGCACTATGTCTAGACAGAAAACGAGGTTATGTTACTGGAAAAATTCGGAGGCTGGCGTATGATGATTGCTGAATTCCTCCGTGACGCTGGCGTTAAGCGTGCTGCGCTTCGTGGTGATATTGTCCCAGCATAGATCCGTATTCCACGTGTTGTTGCAATTCAGCCATGGGAGATCTTCGCTGATGCTCGCACCCAAGAAGTACAAACTCCAAGCTATCAAATATCAATGATGCATTAGACACACTTAAATAATTCATGATTCAATCGCGTGAATCTCAGACTTGATTTCTGTGTGAGATGTGAGTTTTTGGCAGTGAACGCAATACAATTTCAATTCCAAACGCGGCGTTTTCCTTATCCACGCATGAAAATGGAAAAAAAAAACAGATTGACGCGCGTCAAGAGTGCTTTTTTTTACAAATCCAACTAAACGCATGCGAGCTATAACGTTTTACGCTGAAAAACCAGCTCAAGTGCAATTTGTTGAGTGACTCGCGTTAAATTCGATTTCGTTCCAACACGTCACTTCACGCGCAGAGGAAAGTGAAGAATATGAGTTTTAAGCTTGCTGTAGGTTGGCGTTATTTTGCAAGGTGTAGGGTAATATTGCGCGTTGAAAGGCAGTCACTTACCTATTATCACGTTGTAATAAAAGGAAACGTAGAAGGCGACTAGAACGGCGCAGAATCCTACACCTGCTCAGGAAAACGTTCGATTTACTCAATGCGTAGTATTGCTCTTTTACATTTAAAATTAAAAGAAAATCACATGAATCAAAATATCTGAATTGTATATAAATACACAAAACAAAAAGTGGGTTTCGTTTACACTTTACAATGATTAAGAATTTTACAGGCAAACCATTCACAAGCAACTTTAAATCTTTCAAAAATAAGAAAATTTCTTGTGTTGAAAATTTTCAATTCAATCGTATACTCAAATCGTAAGATTAAATAATCTTTTATTATTACTGCGAAAACTGTCTAACTTAGCCACGGGTGGTTCTTGGCCAACTTATGAAAATGTACCACAAAATAGGTAATTATCGGTCAATAAAAAATAAATAAAAAATCAATACAAACAATACAAATAAAACTTATTTCACAAATGATGATTGTTGATGTTGAAAGGTGATAGTTATGAACAAAAACAAATATTAACATGCATCCTGCTAATGTGGAGACTATACATATTGAGCTCCTAAGAATGCTAGCAAATGGAAAATAGAATCAACTAATTCTTAACTTAATTTCTTTATTCAAGGGCATTTGTTAGGTATCGCTTGAAGTATTCTCAGGAATAAAATTATTTTGTGTCGGTATTATTTTAAATATTGATTTTTGAAATAATAGATAATTTGAAAATGCCTGAAAGTGTGTCAGGTTCGAAGAATAAGTATATTTCTTCATTAATTTTTTACTGGATTTCATCATTGTTTATGGAAATCAATAACACACATTGTTACATTTGCATAGTGTATTCAGTTGTGTAATATATATAATACTATATATATAGTAGGACCCACATTATGCTAAAAAAAATTAAAAAATGATTTTTCTTAATAAATGCTTTCCTTATTATTCAAATGCATAGTAGTTGTAAAAATATACTTAAAAATTTATACCCAAACCAATGGACAGATGTGGGTTAAAATAATCATTAAGGTAAATGTCCCAA
>JAODFX010015296.1:0-11037 GCA_027580035.1 Dorylogaster longipes | reverse complement strand
AGTGACCCGACATCAGTCTCGTCTAAATGGTTTTTAAGTGAGAATTTTCCAAACCATCAATAAACTGCCAGAATTTTGTGAGAGCCGAACATTAAATGAAAAAAAAAACAAACAAAGATATCAAGCTTCTTTCAAAAACTGAATTTGTAATGTACCTATGTTCAATATATATGTTTAATATGTTGCATATTGCGTACAAATACAGTATATTGACTAAAACATTTGCAATTGTGTTCTTTTTTTAAGTGAATTAATTTTAGGTCTATTTTAACATTAAACAAATTATCATTTATAATTCGAAATCATAAATAATTTTTTGTTGGTCCCGTCAACTTTGAATTACCCAAGTTCCACTGTACATATGCAGCTGTACAATACAGTTTTCGCCTTTATATTATTATGTATTTTTAATGAATATTTGCAAGAAAACACTTCTTTCCGTATGGAATAAAAAGGAAAATAAAAACGTTAGAAGAAAGCTATGTGTGAGATGAAACGCAAAATCCATTGCAGAGATTTGTGCACTAAAGAAGAAAAACCATGGGAAATGCCAGGCGTCCCGGATGCGTCACGGCACAACGCATAAATATTTAAAAAATTCCTTCCTGCTCTTATATATTAAGAAAAGCACATTGTGACATTATGAAATATAGAATCTCTTTCCGACGTAATACTACGGACTTTTAAATGTTTGTTATCGCTGCTAGTACCAGATCTGATATACTAAAATATCTGGTAGAAAATTACCATTAATGAATTCGGCATACAATTTTCAATCTCTGCGCCCCACTTCTGTAAATAACAATAAACTTAATCGAAACATTTAGTTTAGTGTTATTGAACAAAATTCTGATCTAAAATTTATTATTTCGATACTTTGAAGTAGTTTAGTAGATTAGATCTTGCAGAAAATTTAAATAAAGCATAAAATTTAAATAAAGCATAAAATTTGACAAAAGGCGTGCGTTTTCACAATATTTTCACATTTCTTGTTATTCCAGAAAAGCTCAGGTGTGAAATGAAAACATTTAGAATAACGGTGCCTTTTAGTTCGTCTCGTTCATGAGGTGCATACGATGTTACCTCGCAATACAAATATTTAGTATGTAACAACAGTCTCAACTTCAAGCTTATATTCACGCAAATGTAAAAGCCTTTAAACTTTGAACTTTAAAGAGAGTCTATTCATGTATGTACTACGGCAAACTAGGAAGGATACACTAGGATGTATCCATTTTCCACGTTCCATGCCTTCGCAACAGGGTATAATAATATAACGTATGCAAAATAATACGCTCAATATTCTGTGAGACAATTTCGTGTCCAAACAATTGCGGTACAAAAACACACAACAATAATGACCCAATTACCATTAGTTTAGAAAGTCACGCGCATAGATTCGCTTTTTCTAAGAATCTAAATTTTCGGAAAACAGCCAGGACTGCTTCTTAAAGTTGCCTACTAACTGGGTATGGCACTTAGCGTCTTTCGGAGAGAGAAGCGATTTGACTTGAGGCACGACAGCCTCGGTGTGTGCACGTGATTTGCATTATACGTGTTGATGGGTCGACGATAATGCTTATAGGATCGCACGGTTATGCTAAGCTCGTAACTGCTCGGCTGCCTGCAGCACCGCTCCACACTCCACATCGCTTTCCCTGCACGATGCACGCACATAGCAGCCACATGCGCTACCGGAGAAGGAGGAGGACATGATGTGGTTAAACATTATAGTCATACGAACTTTAAATGCAATTTGCACATGCGATAGTCGCCCGAACGGCAGGTTGATACCCGAGGATCCTTTATGTCGTCGTACCAATGTTGTTATGTTCAACAAGGCGTAGTTCACATTTTACCAAATTGTTGTTTTCGAGGAGCTGCTAATTCCGAATGACGTCAAGTAGCTATTATAATTTGGAGTCACTTAGATTAGGTCAACTAAAAGAGAAATTGTTACTTGAGAGCAATTTATGATGACCACTGTAGCAACATTATGATATTAACATTGTGATATAATCGTCTCTTTAAAAAGTGTTTTGCTTTGTTATTTAGTGATGTGTATATAAGAATAACTGAACACACGAATGGTGTTAGTAAATGTCTCAGTATTCGTCACTGACCCAGTAATCGTCATTTCGCTGGAAAATCCCAAAATTAAAGAGCCCGCTGCAAATTACCCTTATATTTAATTTCTATACTATGCAGAAACATCTCACGGAACTCCCTCGAAAATTTCTTTTCATATCAAATTATATTTGTGATGCCAGCAGTGATTTCATGTGCCCGTGACCTAAACTACTTTGGATCGTGCCAGTGATTCGTAATCGTTATTGGTTATAACGAAAGAAGGGGTCAAGAGTTGCAATAATTCGTTAAGACGTTAAAAGAAAGTATTTTTTATTAAATAGAGTATAAGATTATTAATCATACATTCATTCAATATCCGATTTACTCGGTTTCATATGTGTCTAACCTTTTCTAACGTTTTTCTAAATTGCAATCTATTCACCCGCAACTGTACCAAACCTATCTTTTGAGAAATAGATGTTATGCGAATGTTTGACTACCTTGGCTGATGGAAACTGGAGGAGGTGTTCTGTTTGCAGTGCGACGTTCCAATTCAAAGTTTGTATCTCCAACGGAATTCAAGATTTCGATTCCAATTTCGAGAATAGATATTTTCAATTGATCGTTTCAAGTATTGACTGAGAAAGTGGATCTTTGCGACTTATTTGTCAAGTATAATTTTTGCTCTAACCGATTGTATGACGAAGGAACCATTGTAGAATAGTAAATATAGGAAATGAGGAAGATGGGGGCAAAAAGGACAAATAAAATCAGTTCGCGTAACGAAATTCTTATACGCCTCATTGTGAGGCGAACTTGGGAACCAAATCGTACATGGATCCCATTCTCAGAATATTGTTGAATTCAAGGATGTATTCATGTGCATTCTATTTCTGTAGCGTCGCAAATGAAAAGGAAGTACTTCAAGTGTCTATTCCTTTCTTCTTTATATCTCTCGTTGCCAATTTCTGCATTTGAATCTGAGTGTGCACTTCCTGCAAAGATTGAAGAATTCCAAACGTGCTCTTTCATCAGGAATCAAGAGTTGCCAAATATTACAATGAATACTTTGCGAAAAATGCAATGAGGTTTTAAGCGATGTTACATGAAAATGTCTCATTCCGAACTGAAAAACAGAATAATAAAAAAAAAACGTGCATGTAATTCCAAGCATGTCAAGCATTTCCTCGCTTCAACGATCGGACCAGGAAGACTGAGGAGCTTGTGACTGCGTCGGAAAGCAAGAATAGAAAGTAGTAAATCCGACCTCAAAGTGCAGTACGAGACAAGTCGTCTCTACGCGAAATTCGCGAATCGGGGGCCGTCCGACTTGGGTGCGCTTTCCTCCTTATTCGGCTTTTTCGCGACATTCATGATGCTCCAGCGGATCTCCGCGACGAGGACTCCTCCTCACGCTTATACAATATACTATATAGTACGCGTGGTATTATCTCTTTGCATTTCATAATACGCTCTCGACTTTCGGGCTAAGAGCTGGGAGTGAATATAATCCCCGCACACCGCCGGAATTGAGCTAACAAGCAGAAAATCGCCGAGGAAAATGCCGCGACCAAGGATACAATGGGACACGATAAAGTGGACTAAAATTAAAATCTAATCCCTCTCGATCAGCTCACACCATATTTAACACGAAATGCAAATCAACACTTGAGCCTGATAAAGCACTAAACGCCATGCTGGAATGAAAACAAAATAGAGCGATATTTTACAACGCTGCGTTCAAATATAAAAAAACACAAAGCACGATAAGGAAGGCAAAAGTTTTTGTTGTCTTCCGTGTATAATAAAGTAACAAAGAGTAAAGAACCTCCGCTGGAGCCGAAACAAAGAAAAAAAAGAACACAATGGAGAAACTTTGAAAAAGTACGTACAAGATTAACTGGCGAGTAATTAAATTTACTTTTCATTAAGACAGGAGGGAGGACGGTAGTTCGTCCATAGATTTCCTTCCTCGGCAAGTCTAAACCTATACGTTTTGTTCGGATCGGATTCTCACTTTTCGCTTTCTTTGCCCAACGTGCGGCTTTTCGTGGCCGTGTGGCTTTTTTTATCCCAGAGTGTAATTCATTTTGGTGCGTTACGCCGAGTCTATTACAAAAGCGCGCGTGCGAACGAAGAAAAGTAAATCTAGTGAAAGTCAAGCGATAAAGTAAACTTTTCGTAAAAAACGGTTATACTTTAACAAGGCTTAGACTTGAAGGTTACTTAATAAATTAGGTCAATTGTTACATTGAATGCGTGCTCTATTGTAATGCGCTTAACGCCCTTTTAATTTTTATATGATTAAATTACATCTTGCCAACCAACTCTGAAAATAGTGAGGTTAGATATGGATAGAGCTTCAAAAATTGATCCAGAATTGTATAGGAAGCCACTAAGTGCCTGACATAATCAAAGTTCGGCCAAATTTTGAACATGTTTCGAATTTTGATATTTGGAGCAATGATTCGGATGGAACATCAAAAAGTAGAAAAGGGATGCTGATGAACTGATAGCTTATCTTTTACCGAAATTTCAATATTGCAAAAATTTCTAGAGTTGATCATAGAGCAATGGGACCAATTAATAGCACAATAATAGGGCAACAAAAAGGTCTAATGGTTGGCGAGAATTAAAGAAATGGTCAACCATCGGCAAATTCATGCAAAGATCTCTGAAATGGTAGATTGAACCAATAAATAATATAAAATATTAACATGAATATGAATAACATGGAAGGCAAATAATAATTTCCAAGAAGTTCGTTGTGTTTTATGCATTGCATTTCACAGATGTTTTAAAATCATTTGCTTTAAGTTTGTGCAGTATTCGTGAGAAGAATCAGCAAATTGACAGGATGTTGAAATTAAATTTCACTTGAAAATGTCCCAAAGATTCGATTAGGGATTGATTGCATTCCCATTTACGTGCTTTTCGCTTCACTTTCGGTGATGCGGCCAAATTCCAGTTTTATGTAAATAACGCAGCGGAGCATACAGTATATCATTTTCGAAAATATAAAAAAAAATTGAGCATTCTTCACGCGTCCAAGTGAGCGCACCAACGAAGCCCAAAGAAGTTGAAAATTTACCCCCGACACGACTGGGCGCTCTCGCGCGAAATAAGTAAGGCAAAATTTATGTTGGAAATATTTCCGCACGGCGTCGAACAGGCAAACTGCAATAAAACGCTTGCTTTTTTATCTGCTCATATTTGAGTTGGTGTTTGATGTAGGTACATGCTGCGCGCAGAGGAAAATATTTATTTTTTTTGTTCTACTATTTACTGAACGCTTTTTCTCGAGATGCTAAAGATCAATATTAGTAAATTTTCACAACATCAAATATTTGCTGGGGTAGCATATTCTTGCCTAAAGTTTTTAGCAATTAATCGCAATATTAGAAGTTATCAACAAATCTTGTCACAAGAGATAATAGAAAAGGATTTTTAATAAAAAAAAAACATCTTTTGTACTTTTTTAAAAAATTTTAACGTTTTCTACGTTAGATCTTTACCCTTTAACCAATTAGATATCTAGATGTGGAAAATTCTGTTACTAGCCACAATGCTTTCTAGAAAACGGCATCTCATACAAAGCAAATGCAAAGGATGTGGTGATAATACGTTTGGGATGATGATTAAACGCAAACGCTAATGTGCACTGCATAAACAAATTAATTTGGTATGCACAACGAGTGCTATAAAGAACCGAATATGCAAATCGGAACCGTGGTGAGAAAGACTGAAAACCTCATTAATAGCGCTTAACAGGCAAGAAATAAAATAAAAAGGACAGGAATAAGGTGAGCACTTGCTGGTATTGCATAATTTTAAAATTCAATGCGATGCATAATAATATACACGCAAGCGCAAACTTTTTGCATTCGTTGAAGAAAATTATTTATGGCTTTTCATTAAGCGTAATGATCGTTCTTGCCCTACGTATTTATAGTATATGAACGCAGTTGTTTTTCGTACTTGTGTGGAAAGTGGCTGGCCTAGATGAAGCGCAATGAAGCGAAGGAAAACAATAATTTTCTTTCTCTACCGGCAAGCTGCAGCATCTGGCTGCCACCCATTTTCTTTTATTCTTTCGTTTGGTAAAACACCAATGTTACTTAGTACTAGTGTTGGCAAAAATCACATTCCCAACATCCGGATATCCGTACCAAATTTCATCCGGATATTCGGTTTTATCCGGATACTTATTTTTATCCGGATATGAGACGAGAAACAATTAACTAAAAGCTTCTTTAACGACGAAATTAACACGAAATTACCAGGCTTAAATATTGATTAAGTATCCGGATAAAAAAATTATGCGCATGGAAAAGAATCTGGATAGAAATAACTATCCATCTAAAAGTCCATCCGGAAAGGAAATTTTTGCCAGGTCTACTTAGTACCTCTAGGAATGGTGAACATTTTCAAAATGGAGGATTGCAAAAATCGCATTGAGGTCTTTCTTGTTTGCAAAGTGAATACACTGTAAGGTTGGCTAAATGATCGCGTGTTGTGAGCGTAAAGAAAATACCAAATGGAGTTGTGGGAAGGGCGGACGACTTATGGTTGCCGTATTTGCGAAGCGTCGCGACGCTCCCTCCTCCCGTCCCGTACATGCACTCGACCACACCGAGGCGATAAATCAAGCAGCTCGCGTAAAGCAAAGGCACTTGGTGACAACACCAGACGCTCTCATTCCCCGAGCTTCGGCGATACAACAAATCCCATGCTGCACTCTTGGAACTGTCCCATTCTGCCGGGAGGTAACTCCCCAGAGAAGAAACCAGCATTTCGACCTTCGTTTGATGTTTGCTGCCTTCGGACAAATACAAAATCAACATCTCAAAGGCACGCAATTAATATGGTGTTGGTTGTGGGATTGAATGTTTTCGTGTTTTGGATGCATAGCAAGCACCTAATGGATTGCGACTAGTGTTGCCCAAAATCGGTTTACGTCTCACAGGTTTGGCCTTCACTTTTACAAGACCAAAATCGCCTAATTGTTGCAAGACTAAGATTGATTCTGCAACCAAGTCCATTCTTCCTTATTTGAGATCTTGTACTCTAATTCCTCAGTTGAGAAATTCTTCAGTTAAATAGAACGAAAGAAATTTTCGAGGTAGTTTTGTGAGATGTCTCCACATAGTATAGAAATTGAATATAACTGTAATTTGCAACCAGGTGCGTAATTAATGAGATTTTCCAGCGAAGTGAGGATAAATGGGTCAGTGACGATATTTGGAACAGATTGAAGATCTTCCAGGTCGCAGAAGTATTCTTATTGTATGGTACGTATTCAAAGAAAACTTAAAAATATAATATAAATATAAATTATCTATTACATACAGTAATGTGAATCCTCATCAGAAAGCAATTCAATTGCTATAAAATAGGAAGTCGGAAATAACCTACAAACGTCTATACAAATCCTTTAATGCTTCAGGCAATAAATATTGCCATTTCAGTTTCTACTAAGTACTAACTAAGTACTTACATCGCTGGCATAATTTATAATGCGAAGAGGGATAATAACAGAACGAAAATGAGAATTTAATTACATCATTAAATTTGAAACGACGTCGCAGCGTTGGTCTGAACTGCAGTTTTCATATTAGAACAGCAATTGTTGGAAATCCAATAACACGCTGAATTACACTCAAACCTTAGACCGTATAACTGCATATCACCTGTACATTAGCCATATGTGTGCAAAAACAATCCAATTCAATCATGAATATTTCTCATCGCAAAAAAAACGTCGATGAACTTGGAATTACTTTGCGCATGTTTATGTTATAGGAGGTTAATGGTTGTGGTTAAGACTCATCTTAATTCCCATAATCCCATTCATATTTCAAGATCTAAAAAATATTTCAACTAACAATATCTCCAAACATTCTTAAAATGTCGCAATATCGCTTTGTATTGCATTTGGTAGACAAAGAAACCAATGCCAATCAAGACCGCCTGCCAAACTTGAGGAGATGCCAAAAACACAAAATTTCATTTATATAGTCAGTAGAAAGTTGTAGACTATAAGCATGTACATTTTTTGACTACGCAACAAGAAAATACGCAGTAAGAAACAAAAGCAGCACGTTTCAACACGCAAACTGCCCGCAGCAACCTGTAACCACACATAACCTCCACCGAATAGCACACAGTTGTGCCGAAGCAATGACGTAATCAATGTGACAAACTGAGTGTTTCAACAAGCCAACAAAAATTCTTACTGATTTGCACGATGAACTTAGCACAATACCCTTGTTTGTAAAAGTGCAGATGCCCAATACGAGTGGTATTAGAATGGACTGGCATTGAAGCGCCTGCATGCAGTTGAATTGCCACAGAGATAGATAAGAACAAAAGCACCGCCACCACCACAACAGGGCACTCACCTACTTCAAGGTGGTTCGGATTCGTACATTGCTCGATGACGCACGGGTTTACCGTGGCTCGCACTGCACTTTGACCGAGCGTTGAACGGAAGATGCTTTTTTGCGGACCAGCTCAACGACAACCACGACGAACGGCACTGCACGCAGCAGACGCGTTTAACTCGTCGGCGCACTGTTTATCTACATCGAACTCCGGTGTCTTGCGATCCACATCCGAACGTTCAAATAGGGTGCAAGAGGAATGAAAGCCTCCTCCGCCGGCTCGCGCAACGTTCACTTGACGCGCTGCACGTCACGCTCACGGCATCGTCGACACCGTCTCCACACACTAGAGAGTCCACCGAGTACACTGACAACTCAACTTAACCAAAGAATATCGAACAAATACAAACGCCACATACTGCGCGGGCGCCACTGCATGCGCGTTCATTCAACTGCGTGGAAAAGCTACCAAATTTCTTCTGCACCCGAAGGTAGGCGCGGAGGCCGCGGAGCGTTCTGCGATTGTCTATCACGGATATACGAATGTAGAGGTTCAACTCTGCTGATGATTCAACGAGAGTTTTTATTGTAGGTGGAGGACGGGAGGACGTTTGTCGCGACATTTGACAGTTGAGTGATGCAGGGAATTGTATGCTGCTTTCGATCGTGCAAGTGATTCGTAATCGTTATCGGTAGTCACAAAAGTTTAACCCGTTTAACCCGTTTAACCAATGAGAATCACGAATCATTGCAATTTTGTGATTGCCAATAACGATTACGAATCACATGTGCGATCGAATGCAGCTTATCTGTGTTCATAGTTAGGCAAACCAACGAACAAATTAACTGACCTTGCTAATATTTATTATCCATAATCGATAAGCATGGTAATGATTTGCATGATTTATCTTTTTCTACAAAAATCGCGTGCATAACGTGGATTGCGAGTTCGCCTTCTAAAGTTGCTTTTGATCGTGCCTTGTGATCGTGATCACGGTGATCACGTTGTCAAAGTTTGACCAATGACGTTGCGACGATTCCAGCGACTTCAAGCAGCGAGATGCAAACTCGGCAGCGAGATAAGCGACCTCTTGTGCAGCACATTCAAAGTAGAATTTGAATTCTAGGAAGTAGGACCAAGAGAGAGGGTTGAACATCCGCAGGATCCGCAGCATCCGCAGACAGCCGACAACGACACTTCTTCACTGACCACGTTTGATTAACTACACGAACTACACATTGTTTCACGCGCTTAATTCATTTTATATCCAGTCTCACTTATTTATTCAATATACAACAAATTAAATTATTTTGAGATTGTGGAACGGAGTTATTGCACTACAATCGCAAAAAAGGTAACGAATTACAATGATTCGTGACCCGCATTGGTCAAACTTTTGACAACGTGGTCATAATCAAAAGCAGCTCTACGCAGCTCTAGTGAGATTGTATGTTATCACCAGGCCGGTGCAACTCTTATGGCCCAAGGTCGCGAGAAGGGGAATGTAGGGGCAACAGTCCAGTATTACTGCCAACATAATTTAAAGGCAAAAATTTCCAAATGTCCCTAATTCTAGTTAGATACCTAAATTCTCCCACTCTGCCATCAGCGCCATTTACGCGCGAGGTACGCCATGCCATAAGCATAACCACGATAACCGCAACGTGTCTCTAAAATGGCCATTTGCTTGGATTGCTGTTTTAGAAAAATAATCAAGTACTGCTGTATGTGTTCTTGAGGTAATACACAATATAATTATTCCATGCACACCTTTATCAAGGAAGAATTAATAAGATGCGTGTGAAGTATGCCGCTCAAGTGTTTTCCAAAACTGTCGGCATACAGATGCTCCTGTTGGGAGGGAACTGTAAGTTAAAAAAACTATTTTATCTCCTATATATTATGTATATATTTGTATATTATTTAAGATGGCTATCCACTCTCATTCAAAGGAACTGCAGAGTTTGTCCTCTTTGTGGATAAACTCTTCAATTCCATGAATGGCGGAGGTACGAGGCGGGATGAAAAAGCATTGCGGCAAGAAGAATCAAACATCCAGTTATCAGCAGTTTTGGACAACAGCCAAAGTTGAACTCCACCACATAGGATTTGTGAAAGAAGGTAAGTTATTCACCAGTCCATCATTAAAGAATTGGAAATCTACAATCAAAAATGCCCAGACACTGGTTGAAAAGTTGCTCAACAAGGCAATGCCTTGCATTTCTATGTGCAACTTCAATCAGGAGAATTTTTTGGTTGTATTTGTGCTTAGGGTGTGCAGAATGTAAATCCAAATGCCATGAGCTTCAAAGCTTCCTTCAAATCATTCCATCAAATTGATTGATGATTCACCAAGTGGCAAAGGTACTGTTGCCTAAATTAGATTGTGCATCATGCAAGAATTATGTTATGAACAGGCAATCTAATTTGGGTGTGCCTTTGCTACTTTCTCAGCAATGCTTTCTTTCTCTTCTTTCTGACATGTTTCAAGTTGCAGAATATTTTGTTGGTTCAATAATCCACCAGGCAAATGTTGGCATACATTTGTTTGGCAATTATCGAACCATGGCATACCTGCAGCTT
>JAODFX010014856.1:0-11041 GCA_027580035.1 Dorylogaster longipes | reverse complement strand
TTCAATGTCATCTTCTCCATATTTACATAGGAAGTTTAGCTTGGCTTGCTTTTAATTCTACTTCTGATCCCGTTAACTGTTTTCAAATTCTATGTAATTAATGTTAAACGTGAATTTCCTTTATTGCATAAACAAACAACTAACTGATTAAATCCACTAGTAACAATTCCACAGTATATTCCTATAATTTCATCTAGAAACATATTCAAATGGAATTGAAACTAATCAACGCAATTCCCGTGCTGAACGTCTACTCTCCACGGGATTGGATCTGTTGCCAATATTTGAAATTGACCCCAAGATAAAATTGTGTGTTAACTGATAGATTTACCAATTGATTAGGCGAATTCAGTCCTATTTTCTGAGTGAAATCAACATTAAAACGGGATTTCCGTCGAGGCCTCAGAACTTCTGTTTGGTGAACAAACAAACGATGAGAGAACTGAATTCATCCATAAACCCGAGCAAACAGATACGATTATACCGCAGCACACGAAAGCAAACAATTTCCACGCACAATCTCACCATACCATATTAAATAAATATTGCATTAATTTCGCAAAGTTTCGCCGAATCCAAGGAGCAAGATCTTGTTAAAAATTTGCGAAGCATTCGTGTCCAATTCGCAAACTTTCCTCTGGCTGGGAGAATCTATCACTGGGCGGCATTAAACATTCATACTTTTAATGAATGTGCGCGCAAACGATGACAAATCGTTGCGCATTCCTCATCACGGTTTTCATTCGCGTTTTAATGAAACGTTTAAATCTTTTCTTCTTCCGGTTTACATTTGATCCGTTCTGACACGCGGCATAAATGAAAAAGTTGTCATAAATGTTCCTGTAATTGCACAAGTTTCAACACGATGCAAATGGAAAGAAATGGACTCGGGAGAGTAAAACCGTTTTGATTTATGCAGCGAGAAGATAGCTGACGACTGTGTCAACACGTAAAGCAAAATTAATTGATTCGCAATAAAGCTGCGCGCGTGCAGGCGAAGGATAAATGTCGGAGTGGACACGTGGACGAGTGGTTGATGCGGTGGAAGAGAGGATGGGCGCTGATCTCATCCATTGTTTGCGTTTGCGTTGCTTGCATTGATGCTGAAGTGCATATTTATAGAGGATGTTGATGTTACGTGGAGAAAGGAGGAAAGCATAGATTGCAATCTGCGTTCATGGTTTGGTTCGTTTGGTTATTGATTAAATCATTTTCTCCCTGATAGAATGGTTCAATACCAATTCCATTCGAAAGTCAAGTGCTTTATTTGTGTAATTTTTTTGTGACATGAATTCAATACGGAAAATTAGCTTTTATCAGAAGTTAAGGCTGAAAAAATGCATTTAATAATTTCTTTTCTAGAAACTTTTACTGAGTATAAAAACGAAAATATACGAAAACCAATTGAATGTATCGAATTCTTGTTTTGTATGTTCTTTTTTTAATGAACAATGAGAGCGTTATTGGTTGCCTACGTTAATTTTGATGTAGACTGTGAACGTTTCGGTTAATGTTCAGTATTTTCGAATGCTGACAGTTTTTAAATTTCTCGAACTGTCTTTGCTGTTTTTCATCATTGTCAAATTTTTGTTTTCTTCATCTCATTAAGTGTAATTAAAGAAGTGCAAAGTGGATATCATCGCAGTCAGTAAAATGTTGGAATTGGAATTCTGTGAAATACCTTTATAAGGTAATAACTTTCAATGCTCATTATCTACTTGTGTGCTTCGTCTTTTGCTTATTGAGGAGTATTTTGCGCATTTTCAAAATAACAATAGGCCGTTGACTTGCAATGCTATACGATTTCTTGTTGGGATTGTAGACGTTTTCACTTTTTCATGCGTTGTAATAGTAGTAATAACCGTTGGAGTAAGTTAATCACATATTTTGTGTGGAATGGTATAATTCCACACGTGAAGGGGATTCTCGTAACGCGGATTGGAATGAAACTGAGGCAAAAACGATGTCGGCATGCATGAATTAACGCCAACTCACCGCATGTCGATTAGATTAGAATCGCTTCGAAAGGGTGGTGTCCGCTAATGATTCGCATTCATTAACCTCCTCGTCGGCTGAGTAAAGCACAGTGTGATTTTAAAGGAATCAACGTGATAATAGATGCAGAAGATTCTAGTCACAGTGAAACCTATCTAACTTGAACCTAATCAGATGGCCAACTTAGGAAAATTTACCACAAAATAGATAATTTTCGCTGAATACAAACACATTTAAATTCTGTACAAATAAATTCTGATATTTTATTTCTTGATGCCTATAGAAATAACACCTAAATGATGATAGTTTTGAACAAACACAAAGATTAACTTTCATCCTGCCAATGAATTAAGCTCCTAACAATGCTAACAAATAGAAAATGGAATTTAACGAGCGTTTAAAAGGTAATTTAATTTGAATTACCACTGAAAATTTAAAATCTGTACTAATAAATTCAGATATTTTATTTATTGATGAATGTAGAAATAATTCAACACCTAAATGGTAATAGTTTTAAACAAAAACAAAGATTAACCTTCATCCTTCATCCTGCCAATGTATTGAGCTCCTAACAATGCCAGCAAATGGAAAATGGAATTTAACTAGCCTTGAACGGGTAATTTAATTTAAATTATCACTGATGAATGAAACCAAAGAGAGCAAACAACATAACACAGATTTACTGTATTTGACTGGCCTGAAATACTGTAATGGCCAGCAAAGTACTCATGGTTCCATATCGCATGTCCAACATAGGCAGGTTCTCAACATAGAAAAGTGTAAATAAGATAATATAGACAGTTGACCAACATATGAGGATGGCCAAGTTGAAAGGTTTTACTGTGATTCGATAACACGACAGCACTTGCTTAGAGTATTTAGTGAAAATCTGAAATAAACTCTGTTTATTTAAGTCGTAATGCAAACGTTGAGAAACAATCAAATGCATTCGAATCCAATCCGATACTTACGAAATATACTAATCAGTAAGATTTGGGCGAGTTGCTGTTGGAATGAAAGTGTCGTATTGTTGCGAGTCGCTTGCACGAAAACCCCGTCCCAACTTCCGGCGAAAGTTTGCAGGATGTTTTGCGTAGGTAAGCCGTCAATGGGCTGTGAAGCGAAGGCGAGAAAAAAACAACTCGCACGCCGGATGCGTTTCATTTCGCAGCGGCGATGCGCCAATCCGACTATTTCCCATTTCGCTTCCATTCTCCGCGGGCCATTCGTTCCGAATCGTACTGCCATTGTATGTAACTCTGTATTGCAATACAACGCAGTCCAGGAAAAAGCACGCTGATTTCGTTCCCGGTTTCAACATCTGCCAAACGTTGCTTGCTTCGTTCATTTGCCCCGTCTCTCGAACGTTTTCACATTGCTCTCCTTGCGGTAACTTAAGCTCCGCTAATCCCACAAACGCCACACTTGGATCACGTCATGTGGAAAGGGCGTAAAACGTTGTGTGATCGACGTTTCCTTCAATAGCGAATACAATTCCCTGTAAACTAAAAGACGTACAACTTATTACTTATAAATTACTTATATTTTTAGGTTATTCTTACCTGCGCTTTTGCTGTCTCCTCTTTTTAAGGTTTTTTTTGCGCCGCAGCCAACTTTGGCCATGACTGCAAGTGTATTTCGTATTTGCTCCTTTGCAAGGTAATCTCTGTTAATTAACAACTCGCAGAAGGAGATGTAAGCCTAGATTGTAGGTTATATTTAGCATCGAGGTGACATGAAACGGCGAGCTTTTTATGTAACACTTTAGTTGAGAGGTGAGGTATAAAAATGTAATGAAACGCGTGCATGCGACCCATGCGACCTATCGACAGATAATGATCGGGCGTACATTTATATCGGGGGAGCGATAAAAATAGCATTTCCAATTTGGTGGCGAAGGGAATCTCGTTGCTCGCCCCAACGCGCGTCGACTTACGGTTCAATTTCGATGCTTTGCTCTGTATTTCTTCAAGGGTTATATTCGTTGCGGAACATTGTTGGCGAACAATCTATCCGCGTAGGCACTTCACACTTTTGAGGTTAACTGCAGGCAGCATACACACGCACCCACCGGTTTTGTTTACGCAGGTGTGATTTCTCGTCCATCCACTTACTCACCTCGCACGCGTTTGTTATTCGAAGCAAGTTCGCCCGTTGGACATGTTTGCGTGTTCGTTGCATTTGCATTTGGAACTTTAGGCCCACACGAGTGTATACAAGGCACTTAGGTTAGTTAAAACGCTACGCACCGGTATATACCGACAGCTTCTCGCTTAGTAGATCCATTCCGGTACCTAAGAAACATAACCTGCAATATTCAGTTGTGCCTAGATCAATTTAGTTATCTTGGCATTGGTAAAATATGAAAACACTAAAGAAGCGTTAATGGTTTTAGTCAGTGATGACAATGCAAAATTTAAATTACAATGACAGATTGTAATGCAGGAGTTATAAAACGAAATATAATAGTAGAGAAACTGAAATATATTCATGTCTTTACTATAAATTTAATAAACTGTATGTAATAACGAGCTTTTTGCTACACTAATATATATATTGAAACATTTACCGGCAGTTATCGTTCGTTAGTTACGGCAACCAGTTAATGCACAACTTGTAGTGAAGTGCAACGGAATTTCAAAGTCGTATTACAACAGCAACTTGTTACAAGCGACATGCCCTCGCATGTTGGTAAGTTGGCATGAATCTCAAATGCTTAATTAACGTCATGGTTTTGGGCCTCATGCTGGCTGGTTTGTTGTAGATGTCTACCCTCTAATCCAGTGCTTTCTTGACTCATTGCTGCCGCATTTCTTGCCTGGATTCCTTGCGATTTTACCACTTCGTCGAGCTGTTTTGTACGCGACGCACGTGCGACCTCAGGCCACGTGTTTCGAAGCTTAACGTGAATTTCATTAAACACCGCGATCAGGTAATCTATGGGACTTCATCCTTCTTTCGTCGGTTTGTATTTTGAATGGTAATGTTAACATTAATGAAAACGTGGATAATTTTGCTTGGGGGTAGTTAATCATTACAAGAATTACGGAGAAATAATAAAGAGCAATTTAGGATTTCATTAATTTTAGAAATTATCAACAAATTAAATGAAAATTAAATGAATGAAAGTTTAAAAAGCAAAGAGCGTCTATAGGTAGTTATGCATTGAATAAATATGGATTTAAAAATAGGGAATTATGTTGTAAAAACTTTACAGTACCCTAATTACAATATTTTATGAAGGACATTCAGTACTTAGAAAACTTAACTTACTAAACTTTTGTAACGTAGGATGTGATTTTAGTCTGTTTTTTTTAAATTGATATTCTGGGTTACTGTAAAGTTTTCCAATTCATTTAATGCATCTAATCGAGAATGTGAGAATATGTTGTACATGTTGTCCGTTAATAAATCAGATTGTACTACGTATGTTTTTTTTTACGATTATTTTCCATATGATGACACACGCTCAATTTTTCGTAAGCGACTGCAACATTTTGACGCGTAATCAATTCGAATCATCCAATAATGTTATTGCAATTGAGAAATAACACAATTTGATCAAGTTTGTTGATACGAGTACAGATTGATTAAGCCGTCTCAACAAGTTTTCGAATTCGAAAACACTATTCAATTTGAGGACACAATGGAAAGCTTTGAAATAAAGAATAAATTGAATTAACCACGTTCGAATTACTTTCATTGTCTTACTTAAACTTTTAATGTCTTAGTTGTACTCTGTCTAAGGATAGTCAACTAAACTGCATCTTCCATGTCTATATGTCTTCAATTTAAATTGTTCAATTGCTGCTACACTAGAAACTATAACTTTCCTATTCATAGTGTTGGAAAATTCTAGAGAATAAATTATGGGAGAATATTTCCTGTTCCATTAATTTAGTATTTTAAGATTTTGAATTGTAAGATAAAAAAAACAATGTTCCCTTTAAAGTGTGCAATTGCACTAAATTTTCAAATGCTATTTGATAATATTTTAGATTTTGCACAATAAAGAAATTTTTTTTTGTTGGAACACATTGAAGTAAATTAAATATATATTCACAAATACAATACTAATAAATATCTTGTTCTATTTGTGTTAAATCTAACTAAAAAGAGAAATTGAAAATTCTAAGTTTTGTGCACAAACAAGCACACTTTCGACTGAACATTAGTCGTCAAGTTCAGCAAGGGTAAAGTCTATTTATTATAATACAATGCTCGATAACCAAGGAAATGGAATATTGAAACAAGTGATGATGAAAAAACTCGAAATCGCAAGGAGAAAATCATGCGTAGAGTCAAAACAAATTTGAAACCAGCATGGCGTTGTCTACAAATTCATACGTCTGTCCAAATTCCAGCGTTTGTGTGTTTTGTTTCACAGCACTCGCGATGCTAAGTGTCGTCTACTTGCTTGTTGTAGACATACCAAATCAGACCATGTCCTCGCGCTCCAAGGAGAAGATGACGGCGATGTTCCGCAGGATCTTCCGCTCGTCGTCGAAGAACGAGGAGGGGCCGAGCAAGCCGTCGCCGTCGGGGAGCGGGTCGCCGGCACGCCGCCTCCTGCGGGGATGCCGCGACAGCGTCTCGCCGGCGCCGGCCACCGGTAGTCCCGCCTTCAAAGCGCCTCCGCCGCCCGCACAGCCGCAGGCGGCGTCGCCGCCGTCGAGCACCACCTCGACGACGACGACGACGACGAGCGAGGGCACGGGTGGGAGCGGCAAGGGTCGCACCAAGCCGCCGCCGCCCCCGACGCTCGACGAGCAGCCGCCGGTGGCGAACCGCACGGTGCGTGCGCGCCGCCTCATGAAGGAGTTCAAAGACCTGCAGCGACTGCAACTCTCACGCCCCGATCCGGTCTTCACCGTCGACCTCGACGACGACAACCTCTTCGAGTGGCACGTGCGCGTCCACAAGCTCGACCCGGAGAGCGACCTCGGCAACGACATGAAGGAGCTGGGCGTCGCGCACATCCAGCTGCACCTCACCTTCCCGGAGAACTTCCCTTTCGCGCCGCCCTTCATGCGCGTCATCGCGCCCCGCATCGAGAAGGGCTTCGTGATGGAGGGCGGCGCCATCTGCATGGAGCTGCTGACGCCACGTGGCTGGGCGAGCGCCTACACCGTCGAAGCCGTCATCATGCAGTTCGCCGCCAGCGTCGTCAAGGGCCAGGGCCGCATTCAGCGCAAGACCAAGGGCCAGAAGGGCTTCACGAAGCGCACCGCCGAGGAGAGCTTCCGCTCGCTGGTGAAGACGCACGAGAAGTACGGCTGGGTGACGCCCTCGCTGGCGGACGGCTAAGCCACGCATCCAACACGTCCCACCTTCACGACGAAAACGGCTGCTTGATGGCTGATTGCGATTGGCCACGCGATTTTTATATGACGATAGCGAGTTAATTCTAAGCCACCGAATAAATCCAGCACGAGCCAAGTCTTGGTTACTGTCTGCCGACACAGGGTTACAAACAAAAGACGTACGCTTGCAGCCGAATCGCGAAAACAAATGCCAACTAGTGTAGTGATGATCGCTGTTTTGGGCAACGGATGTTAGTTATGCTGTAGATTTTTTCCGTTCGTTTCAGACCATTCGTTGTAGAACGCATTCCCCATATGTCTACCGCTAGGTGAATAACACAACCGATAAAATCTCAGAAAGAAATCGAAGTGCTAATCAAATTGGTTCGATTTTAACCGTCCATTATATTACATTAATTAGTTCTCGCTTGAGACGGGCGTGATTTTGAGAGTTTTGCTTATTTTTGCGATGAGACAAATTTACAAAATTTAGCCAGAGTAACGACTAGTTAAAGTAATAGCGTAATCGACAGAGAGCGGCATAGGAAATGAGAAATAATCAAAAAGCGAACAAACATTTCAACCGCTTGTTCCGGCGAAAGGCGTCACCGCCATTTTGGAAGAGTAATTGTAAACTTTGTATGTAGTTAGTCAATTAGCTGAACAACAAATGCTGCAGTCTTAATCAAAATCGCCAGACTGGCTGTGGAGATGTGGAGCGATGACGATTCGGGCGCATTACGAAGGCGAATAACAAAATCACCAAAACACAATTTATAAACAAATACACATAACGGCGTCACGATCTGAAACAAATGTCGCGATGGGTAGGCGCATTTGTTTGTGATGTCAAATGTCAAGCATTTGTTTTTCACCACCAGCTGTGAATTGCATTTTGTTTCAATTATTTAAAACAATCGCAATTCAAAACTAAATGTTTGTCTGAACTGAAACTGTTACGTAATCGAAGCAAAATTTGCGAAATTCGGAATACATTCGCATGCATATGCAAAAAAATTAAATAAAAACAAAACCAAACAACATTGTCGAAGTACGAAAATCAAAGTCGAAGCCATTACATAACATAAACATTATTTTTGTACTGCTGCGTTTCTGTTATCAAATGTGCAATTAATCAATAATTACTAAGTTGTTTAAGATTATTTGACATTAAGATTATCAGTATTATTTTCGTTGTTTCAAACGATTTAAATTTAGTTTGTAAGTAACTGTGATTTCTAGTAAGTAGATATAAATTTATTGATTAATTTAATTAATGAATCATTTCCATGGGAGAAATTTGTGCCAAAATTATAAATGACAAAATGTAAAATCAATGTTCAATGATGCGAATGCATGCAATTAGCTGAAAGAAATAGTAACACATGATTTGTACTAATGTATAATTGTTATATGTGTCTTTAAATCGAAGATCAACGACGTACAAGCAACAATAACTCAATCCCTTGGAAGAATAACAATAAACAAACATTATTTATTGATATAACTGTTAATTTGTTGCTCTATTAATGCATTTAATGTTTTTAAATATTTAAAGAACACAAGACTTGAATTATTGTTGCGTAGAGTAAGGAAAGCTATAAATAAAGTCATTCGTGTGTAAAATAGTTCATTCCACTAGTTAGCCAATCAAACGCAACTTTAGAACACTCGTATACCTCCTAATCATCGTAAACTATATTATATATTGATGATATTGATGTTGGTTCATTAATTAATATGTATGGAACTTGTACTGATCTGATACAAGAATGATTCTTACACGATACGCATATGAATGTTTATGCAAAATCAACTAAAAGCATGAATTGCTCCAATAATGCGTTGATAAGTGCATTGAATTGTTGTTCAAATGTTTCAAACCTTTATTGTGTTCGAAAATGTGAGCTCACATTTGAATAATTTGCGTACAATATGCCACTAAAATCTTCCTATTATTTTTCAAACAATGGCTATCGCTCCAGTGTATTGCCATTTACGGAATTAATATGAAATAAATGTCTACCAAAACAAATGCTTCAAGTATTTGATTATTCAGTTGTTGTTAAGCTCTACTGAGTTTTATGAATAGTTTTAATGTTTTAATAATAAATAAAATAATGTTTTTGAAATCTGACAGTTGGTTACATCTGGTGTGAAACAAAAATACCTATGCATTAAATTTCAGTAATAGCAAATGTCAGTCTTACCGGTATCTTGAAATTCATTTTTCATATTACGCAGTCTTACCAAATTTTCATATTACTCGGTAGTTACAGCCACGCATCCAACAGCAACACTTGAATTTTGCAAAAGCAATTCAAAACAAATCCTCGAGATGTTGATTAAGGTGAAGGTAAGATACGTTTAGGTTATATTGATTTCAACTGCTTTCTAGCCGATTCTCCTCAATTGCTCTTCCGTAGACTCTCACCGGCAAAGAGATCGAGATAGACATCGAGCCTACTGATAAAGTAGAGCGCATTAAGGAACGTGTTGAAGAGAAAGAAGGCATTCCTCCCCAGCAACAACGTTTAATCTTCTCTGGCAAACAGATGTAAATTATTCATATGTGGAGTTATCATTGAGTAAATTATGCCTAACATGTTACAGGAATGATGAGAAGACTGCGCAAGATTACAAGGTGCAGGGTGGCTCAGTTTTACATTTAGTGCTTGCCCTGCGGGGAGGTTACAGCGATGAAACCATGGACTCTGTGATTGCTTAATCTTATTTAATTTAAGGTTTGAAGATAATATGTGACACTTATCAAAATTCTGTATTTAATTGCATATTGAGATATATATGCTATGCTGGTTGGATGATATTCAATAAAAACAACTTTTTTAATTCCTTTGCTTATAACCTTTCTATTAGTTGGTTGTTGCCTGTGGTGGAGAGAAGTGAGTTTTGTTTGTCCAGATTATTGTAGTGCTTAATATAGAGAATAAAGGTGCAAGCAGTATGTTACTATGGATAAAACGGAGATTTGTGGATTTTTGTGCATACTCAATGCAAATTCTCCTAGTGGTAAGTCATATTTGCAATTTTGTTATTTATTTCCTCAATTTACGGATAACCTCAATTTATTTTGAACACGTGAGAAACTTATAGTATCCGTACAGAGATGGCAGCACGTTGTCTAAAACAATGAAATTTCTCTCACTTATTTTAAACTTTCTTTTCAATGACAATATTTTTTTTTTCAATTTATAGAATGTTGCAAAGATTTGCAAGAAATATTAATAGGCAACTTTATCAAATTGCAAGAGAAGTTTCCAAATATCAATGAAAAGCTGCAATTTAGCAAGTTACCACCGGACAACAATGTAAATAAATATTTCGTGGGGAATTTTTACTTCTTGAGCGAACTAAAAGTCGCCTTAATGGCATCCGACGACGCATTGAACGTGCTCAGCGTGCAACAAAGCAAGATTGTTTGTGATGCACTACGCGAATTGATCGCGATTGGTATCTGTTTCAATTTACAACCGAAACTACCACAACGCATTCAGCCACCTTCTATGGCGTACATCAGTGAGCAGAAATCCTTAACCACCGATTACGATCGCCTTTGCCATACGACCAAATGCCTCATCGACTTGTTGGCCTGCAGTGTGCTGCGACCACTCATCTACGTCGGCTTCCAACCTATTTTGAACGCTTTGTATCAGATCATCTACTGCCCTCTGAGCAAGCCCGGCAGCCATGTTGGCCAGCATGTAATCACCGACGAACATTAC
>JAODFX010014745.1:0-11043 GCA_027580035.1 Dorylogaster longipes | reverse complement strand
AACCATGCTGGCCCCTCACTCTGAAACGTTAAAGAATTTTCTATGCCTACTTTAAGTACCGCAATCCATTCGGCCAGACAGTACCCGATAGAGATACAGCATTTTTGCCATAAAATGGCGACGATTTTATGAACTTTTGGGACTTTGCCTATGTGTGGCAACTAAATATTTTCTGCAGCATTTTCAAAACAGTGATTTAAATTTGCCACCTTCTTTGCCAGAACACTGCAGATGATTACAGTAATTAAAGTATTTAGTGATTTTACCCATTTCGTCGACAATAGCAGTCCTTCTTTAGTTTTTTAGTTATCTTAACAGATTCCTCACTTAACAACTGGTGAACTACACCAGCATGAACAAATAATTGTGAATGAAACTAACGGACATAAACAGCAAAAATTCATAATTCAAGGTACTAGAAGGAGGATGCAGAGATTAAGCGATAACTTAAAGTGCTGCTAACAAATTTCTGATCCGGATCTACTGACTCGGAGCTACTCAAAGGAGGTCCCTAGAGAATTGAAAGAAGAAATCTTCCTTTTTGACATTGAAATAATCCGAAATAATCTTTGGGCGGTGTGACAAAAGTTCATTGGAAACTTCAACTTTGAATGCGCCTGCTAAATCAGAAGTATGTCATTTTATACACGTAAATCAAACTTACCATTTTGTCCGTTTTTGACGGACACAGTTTTCCTTTGTTTGATTGCATTCTCTCGTGAAAGTGAGACAGTAACAAATAGTTAGTACCTGATTTTGTGCACATTAATAAGCCAAACTAACGACTCGCAGTAACAAAGCGCACCACAAAAAGTATTTAAGTGGCCATATGTACAAAACTTGACACACCTTGGATTGACTTTGCCCATCGTTCTTTTATTGATGGTTCTGAAACGCGAAGAGGATAAACATATACACGTCGTCTCCATGTTGAACATCATTCGTGAGTCACTCTTTCTCTCGTATTTATTTACACGCTACAAACTACAAAATACGTCGTACAAATGCTCCGTTATCAAGGCATCGTCGCGCACGGCAAGCGCACATCGCAGGTCTTAAGGTGTTTGGATACCAAAATCACTTTTTGAGAGTTCTTTTCAACACTTTGTCAGTGTAAAGTTAACGTAATTCTGCGTGAAATATAAAACGATTTTACCGAAGGGTTTCGAAGTTACAACGTATCAAAAAAGACAGTTTTAACATGAGTAGTATAGGACGACATCTTGTTTTCCGATGCTAACAGCCATGACATTTGAGAGTTTTTAGTGAATAACTGAGAAGATATAGATTAATGTAAAATACATAAATTTTATGTAAAAAAAAAAACAAGAGAATTTACCGGAGGAGAATCGAGATATCACTCATATTTTCTCGAAAAATCGTCGAAAAATGATCTCGGAAAAACAGCGGTTACACTGGTGGCAAAGTCGCTTAATATATCTACATTCTTGTAGTGGCATAAAACGTATTAAAATAAAGATAAACTACCGTACTGTACCGATTCTTGCCGACCTTACTCAATATTCTAGTAGATGGCGCCACCGGCGGTATCCAAACACCTTAATCTCGTAGGGGATTTTTAGTTGCCTTTGAGCGGCGCTGCGAATCTTGCGATGCGCGCGGACGAGGTGCAACATTTCGCGCACGCACTGCGGCGTGCTATTTACCAGAGTCCACAAACAGTCTGATGGCCGCTTCTGAAACGAAGCGACGCCGCAACGAACTTAGCGACAGGCCGCAGCGCCAGCGACGACGATCAGCGCCGACAGCGCAACGGTGCAAATGGATGCGGCGAGTGGATGAGATCCCGAGTCGGGCGCACTTGGCGTTCCTTCCGTGTGGTATATACCTAAAACACACGTTATTCTCGGTCAAATGCTTCCTTCATTGCCATATAGTCGGGCTGGCAATTGTACCCGGAGTATTCGGATATCCGGATTATCACTTTATTCGATCCGAATGACATTTCAAACGGTTACGTATTTTTTTTTTCCGGATACAACCGTTTATCCGGATATTTATTTTTATCCGGATATAGATGTGTGCACGGATAAACGAATGCACGGATATCCGTTTCTAAGCGTTTCTATATGTGCATCCGCATCAGGATTTAAAAAAACGTGGCATGGATATCCGGATTCCGGGTTTGTTATTTTGGCCAGCATTAGTATGGAGTATGGCGTTGACGAATGCATACAAAGGTCTTGCGCAACGCAATGAATAGCTATGGAGCAATGAAAATGGTTGTAACATTTACTACGCAACCGGTGGGCAAGCAATTACACTGTACATTTCTATTTAGAACACGTTCTCCCTATCCATGAATATTCAAATTTACGTGTCGTAAATTTCTACCCCATAATCTTCCATTTGAAATGTTTGCTTCATTATTTCGACTTTGAATAACATTAGAAGTATAATTGGTTGGCAAGTTTGTGACGCCTCAGCAAACTGCAACCTCAAACATATAAAGTCACCACAAACAGTGACAGTCGAAAAGGACAAAACCAAAAAAATATTAACAAAACATAAACCGAGACCAAATATACAAGGTTCTTCGGAGCGCCCGAATCAACTGTTTTTGCAAATACACTTTTCTAACTTGAGCATATGTAAAGAATCGATTGGTTAGAGATTCTTCTTTATTGTTATAAATATCATATTGCGGTAACCATTTACAATTACGAAATTTTAAAAGGGAACATATGTATTTTAAAGTTATTGTTAACGCACATTTCTGAAACAATGTGCATCTTCATTATAAATAAATGCTTTGAAGGTGTAAATGTGTATTTTTCCCGGCGCCTTCACTATAGGCAACGAGTCGATGGATAATTGTAATCATAGAAGAACCAAAATTAATTGTGGATAGGAATATTTTCTATTGACGTATTTTTCTTCATGACATATGGTGTATTGCGGATGATGGATTGAAATTCGATGACAGATTTGCTACTTGTATACTTTATAATACACATAAGGTAAATGTCCCAGTATTCGTCATGCTAAAGCAATATTCGCAATAGAAAGTCGGATATAGAATGAACTAACTCCATTCTTCCTCTAACATTCGTTCTAACGAAAAGTATGTTTAATAATCTTTTAATTTTAATTTTAAATATGATTTTATTCTAACTTTTATGTACCAGTCGTCGAAATGCGAAAATATGGGCTTCCCAATTCTTCTAACTTAACGGCTTAACGTCTTAACGAATCATTGCAATTCTTTATACCTTAGTTCGTTCTTACCAATAATGATTACAAATCATTGGCATGAACGAAAGCAGTCTATGTTATGGGCACATAAAATGAAAAAAACTTTTTGAGATAGTTCCGTAAGATGTCTCCACATTGTGTACAACGTGAATAGAACAGTCATTTGAAACTGTGTGTTTAATTTATCAGATTTTCCATTGAAGTGATGAATATTTGGGATCTTATTCTCATTTAAACCCGGTAGTTTGTAAAAAAAAATCCATCAATCGATTGCACACACGAACGTTTTAGTTGGAAACTTGTATTTTCAAAAGCAGTTATCTAATCCTCTGAGACATCCTGTTTATTACGTATGTATATATGAATTGGTCATCAGGATTTTTCGTCTTAAATTTGTTTCGTTTTATCCTACCTATACAATATATTACATCATATGCTGTATACCCTGTAGATTTGTAATAGCAGCCCTCCTTGCAACTTTTAAGTTATCTAGCAAACTACACCAAAATGAACAAAATAAATACTTGTCAATCACCATTACCGATTGTGAATCAAACAAAAGAACTTAAGCAGCACATATTGACAACTAACATATCTTAAGTAGACCTAGCATTTCTGGATACCCCAAAATGCAGACCGATAAGTCAAAATGTAGTACGAAAAAAAAACAAAGGTTAACTGATCTACTCGAAGCTTCTTGGAGCTCCCCAGAGAGTTGAAAGAAGGATTGCTATTGTTCCTGAAAAGACGGCAACTTAATATACACTACAAAACCGTGTGACAATAAAAGAGAAGGCGTTGCGCATGATCTAAGTAAATTGAACATCAGCAACTAGACAAGCACACGATGTCGAAATGATAGAATACGCAAGCGATGAACGAGATGATCATGATTCGTGGGCATCCAAAGCTTACGTCGCTTCCAGTCCGCAAGCGGGGCAACGCATCGACGACGCGTGTGCGAAACGTGACGCTGCACTACACTATCTACGACTAATTAACTATCTAGATAGTAAAACAGAAAAGGCAACACCTACGTAAGTGAAGCGAGCACGCTTCTTGCTTCGATTATTGGATACGTGTGTGCGTGACGTGTCGCATTGCTAATGTCTGCCGGCCGGACGAGATTTGTACTCTGGAATGTATCCACGGCCAACTTTAGTCCAACCAAGTCTTCGTAACGCTAGTCACAAAAGTCGGTTAGAGCATCGCACAGCGAGGACTGCAAACAATCATGAGGAAATCGCCGCCAGCGCCCGGTCGAGCGCTGACGTGAAGCTTGCAAGCATTCGAAGTCGCTAGTTACAGAAATCGCACCCTTCACAAAGGGGTGCAAGATGCCGACTAGAACTACTTGCCGAGAGAGGGTGCTCGCCGCGTAGGTGCGATGGGTGATTGATGGTTAGCAAACAAAAGACAAACAACGAAAGCATGCACGTCAGTTAGGGACTTATCATTTCGAATAGATGATGCACAAGTAGCATTTTATCGTTTACTCACTACCACTTACACATTTCATATTCTTTTAAATTTGACTTTTCAGAATATTTTAGCTGGTTTTCAACTTATTCAATTTCATCAATAGTAGACATTCTTAATAAAAATTATAAATTTGTTTGGCAATGTTGCAAATACCAATAATATATAAATAAAATAACAAATCGCAGAAATTATTTGTTCAAATTGGTTGTTTCGTTTTTCAAGTTTCTTCCACGGCATTTCTCAATGATTTTAGGATTAATCTAAGCAAATAAATTTAAACGAGGCTAAATTTGTTTGAAGAAGTTTGAATGTTTGAAGATCGAATTCGAATAGAACATGGAAAAGTAAAGTAAAGAAACATCTGATAAACATATTTCTTACTGTTTTCGAGCTATGAGTCAAAAATGAAATATTCAACGTAACAAAAATCTCGTGCAGCTCATAGAGCATTGGAACGTGAACTAATAAATTGCATTTTATTAACGGGAATTAAAGAAATCGGCAACCTTCGGGAAAATTAATGTAGAAATCTCGGAATGATAGATCGTAAAGCAATGGAACTTGAAACAATCAATAGAATATAACACAGAGGGCATTTATAAATTTCGACGGAATTCGTGGTGGTAGATGCATTGCATTCTCAGAGGTTTTATATTAGAATACCCTGAGTCCAGTCAACAATATTGCATTGCTTGTGCGACATCTATAAGGCTATCAGGTCATTGATACGAGCAAATATCTCATATCTCTATAACTTATATCGCTGTTCTGTTCATTTCATTACAAAACTATTATCGTTATGAAGCTTTGATTACAGCCATGTTGATTACAACAATTCAGCAAAATGCGGATATAAATTGAAATTTGGCTACCTAAATAGTAAATTTATTATTGTCAACTAGCATCGTTGAATATTATATGCTTTGGTATTCTGGAACTCTTCATCCACATATGATTGCAAATTGCATATAAACTATTATTAAAGTAATAACATTAACAGAAGTTTTAAAATAGAATATTAAAACTGTGAAAAAGAGAGTTTAAATGGACGCCAATTAAATAATTTGTTGTTTTACAAAAAACCATAAAATATTTAATTGAAGTTGAGCGAAACAATTTTTTGACAGTATTGATATTCTATTTATCTCCGATAAAACAATATTGAATGGATATAGAATGAACTAACTCCATTCTTCCTGTAATATATGTTCTAACGAGAATGATTTTCACTCTTTTTTAATTTTAAATATTATTTTCTTCAAATGCTAATTTCATATTTTTATATACCAGTATTCGTCATAAGAAAATATGGGCAGTCATAATTTTTGTAATTTAACGTCTTAACGTCTTATCGAATCATTGTAATTCTATGAATAACGAATCACTGGAACGATCGAAAGCACTTTAAGTCACGGGCACATGAAAACATTGCTTGCATCACAAATATCAGTCGGTATGAAAAGAAATTTTCTAGGTAGTTCCGTGGCATGTCTCCAAATAGTATAGAAATTGAATATAACTGTAATTTGCACCCAGGTGCTTAATTTGCTGGGTCAATGATGAATTCTGAGACATTTGCCTTAACGTTTGAAGTTTTTACTAGACGGTTATCTGATGTGCAAGTGAGTTTTAAAAGAATACGAATTGCTGTAATCAACACAACGGCAATAAATCGGTTTGGGAACAAAATGGCGATATAAGTTATATGCATTTGGGGAAGACATACATACGCATAGGGTTAGTAGATTAATCGAAGAGCTGTTGGCGGAGGAGAGCGCGACCGCGACGCATAAGACAATCAGTATCAAGGCGTAGTTGAGTTAGCGATGCAGAGGTTTAGACAGCTCTCGTTAGTGAAGAGGTGGCGTGATGGCGTGGGGGTGATGGGCGTGCGTGTACCTGCGTCCAAAGCCGCGTCGTAGGCGAGGAAATGGCCGGTGCCGTCGACGTCGTCGCCGTCGGCGCTCTCCTCCGACGCGTTGAGATGGCCGAGCGTACCTATCGTGCCGCGCGGCGCCTCCTTGCAGCCGAACCACCAATGTGCCGTTGAACGTGGGAATGCGGGGTTCGTGCTTTCAACAGCGAAGGCACGATCATTGAAGCGGTAGTAAGCGCCCGCCTTGAAGAAGTACGTGTAGCCGTTGCGGTGCTTGAAGGCGGCGTCCAGGTTGTTCGGAAGGCCTTGCCAGTTCGCAATCGGCTTCGGGTACACTGACTTCACCGGCGGCTGGAGCATTGGATCGAAACGCCAGAACTTGGAACCTTGTTCAACAAGAAACAGGAGTTTACCTAACATTATTACTGATAGTTGTAATGTGTGAAGTGTAGCATAATGTAGATGAAACAAATAGTAAAATCTTGGAGTAAGAGTGAGCATGACGCCCTCTTAGCGACCGCAAGGTGCAAACTTGTTATTTCGTGTGAATGTAGTTCTTATTAAATCTGTATTCATATCGGTGTGTGGAGTTTCGTTATTCTACTGATGTTTCCTCTATACCTCCCGCTCGCCTTGAACTTTCGCCGTTTATGGTTTATGATTCCTCTTCGAATATTATCCATCTTTCGAACTTTCGACTGTTGAGACATTCCAAATTACTATATTGCCTACTTCCACCCGGGAATACCGTGAGAACATCGTACTGCTCACGATGCCTCCGTTTTTATGTTTCCGACCACCTTTCTATGAAGTCCAAGCCCTCTCATCCCTGTCCTCTCCTGATGGTGACCGGGCAACATATTCGCTCGGCCATCATTAGGCAGTCAGTCTTTGTCACTAATCTATTCAGCACACTTCTCTCGTCTCTGCTTCGATTTTTACTATCGGCTATCTTCTCGGTCTTGACACGGCTTTCTCATACGGTTATTCTGAACGCACTTACAACACGAAGCAAGGAAACAACTTTCATAATTACAGCGTAATTTAGACACTATCGAGGTGTATAGAAAATACCTTTGTAGAAGTAGATCTTCCCATTGCCTGTCCACACCGTTGCCGCATCAAGGTCATCGGGAATGCCGGCGAAGCCGACACTAATGTCCTTGGGATAGTTGCCATCGACCTTCTTGTCCACGTAGCGCCAGTACTGCTTGCCTTTGAAGAAGTACGTCTTGCCGTTCTTGTACGTGAAGGCGGCGTCGATGCCAGCGGGGAGGCCAGGCCAGCTTTGGGCAATCTTCTTGGGGTAGCCGGGCAGCACGCTGTCGTCGGTGAGCTGGTAGTACTCGTCGCCCTTGAAAACATACGTGCGGCCGTCGTGCGAGTTGAAGATGGTGTCGAAGGCGGCGTCGCTGCACAGCTTGCTGCTGGCGACGCCGCCCGGCGTCGAGGGGCTGCGAGCAGAGTCGTCGTCATCGTCGTCGTCATCTGCAGCAGCGGGGGCGCTACCACCACCACGGTTTCCACCAGCACGCGTCTTCTCGCCGTAGAGGGCCTGGATGCCGAGGATGTCGTCGGCGTCTAGGCCGAAGAGGGGATCATAGCCACGGTAGAAGGGTGCCATGAGCGCAGTGCGGACGTCCGAGTGGCTGAGACCTAGAGAGTGTCCGAACTCGTGCGAGGCGACCTGGACGTAGGGTATAGAAAGAATTGAAAGTATCGATATTGTACTGTAATATCGTCCATACCTGGACAAGGCTCGTGCCTTTGTAGGCGTCGATCGTCCACAGCTCGTCGGCGTCGAAGTGCGCGTCACCACCGTAAACGGGGAAGTAGGCATGAGCAAGCGTGCCCCCAGGGCCGTCGAAGGGATCACCGTCGCCGTGCTCGCCCGACTCGAAGCGGATCTCGATGTGGATGCGCTGCGAGGCCGAGGCACGCGCTGCCGGCGTGAACGTGAGGTCTGTGTGCTTTGTCCACACGTCGAACGCCTTCTGGATGGCCCGATCGACATCGGCGCGCTTCAGCTTTCGGGGGTATTTGGTGATCTTGAAGACGAGATCTTTCACCTTCCACCGGCTGCCCTGCAGCGCGTACCGCTTCGAGCGCTTGTCGTTGCCCGTCCCGACCTTGTCCTGCACGCCGCACCGCGGCAGACTCATCGTTTGCACCGTCTCGCTGTCGAGTTCACCTGCAGGTACAAAAGTATTCCATGAGTCTTTGCGAGCTGGTGCCATAGAGGCACTTCATTGCCAACTTTACTTCTTCGAGTCTTTTAAGGGTTTTCTTAGAGCATTAAGCCAAATGGTTTCACCGTCCCACCTGTTGCTGCCTTAATCCTAATCATGTTCGGAGAAAACACAATAAAACCTTGCGGCCGAATTGCGCCAAACCTTTTTTCAATAGAGTGCACTCCGACACAATTGACCGTAATATAAGTGTAAATCAAATGTCAGCATGTATGCATGCAATCTAACCTAACCTAATTTCAACAACCCTTTCATCAATAGGGTGCAGTCTGACACCACTGACACTAACTTAACCATCCGAAAACATTTCTCTCAGTGTGCAACAAATGTCATTTCAAATTTATGTTGGTACAATGTCGATTAACCCAGATATGCATCTCTGCACGCATAGTGATTCCTTTATCCTGATTCGATTAACATAATTTCCCAGTAGATTCGCTCATTGTCAGTTATTCACATCTGTTTTTCTTTGATCATGTTTATTACACGATTAATGCGGTCCATATCGCTACAACTCTATCTCTATAAATGTTTCTTTACTAATAAAAATTGAGATCCCCTTACGCTGCAGTATTTGGCCTTCCAAACGTGCGCAATCTATCACCGAATATATAGATTTAAATCGCAAAAAACTCACGTAACCTTATGTCAGCCATTCCAATTACAAAGTTTCTCTCATTGCTTCTAAATACTTCGTTTTATTCGTTGGAATTGCAATTGCTTTTTACTACGCAATACTACAATACAAATCTTGTTATCTCGTTATATCGTTATCATTCGTAAACAATAACAATCCTATATCGAACTCAAAGCAAGTTAGTAATCAAGTAATGAAGTAACGAATGAAATTACGATTACTCTATTATCCAAACCAAGTGTGTGCTCGTTATAAATAAAGGATAAATAATACCATGAAATACTATGATTCGTTATCACTAGTATAATAATTAGGTCCGCATGAGTTTACTGAATGCTACAAAATTCACTTTATCATTATTGTAATGTCCAGCAGTAAACATTATTCAACAAGAAGCATGAATTTATCTAACAATGCAAGTGTCTGAACTGAACTATTCGTTCAAATAGAATTCAACATTATTAAACGCATTAATAAGATTCTATAAGAATAAGGATTCTATATAAATAAATTAATGTATAAATGGATTACAATATATTACCTGCTTATTGAAATATATGTATATATGTATGTTTACTATGATAAAACCAATAAGCAAAATTGAATTTCAAAAAACAAATTCATAATTTCGTTACGCACTTCACCAAATCATCTTGACCTTATTTCAATTTGCAAAAAAAGTTTCTGTATAAATTACTTATTATTATCAAGTCCAAATGATTTCTCTTAAATCTTCTACTATGAATACAAATCACGAATCAGAGGAACACCTTTTATAATTATGCATCGATTACTTTCGAGATCGAATAAACATTAAAATTAATTTACTCCTTCGTTGTTTTATTATAAATCATTTATGAATTATAAATTATGAAAGAGGTTTAAATAAAAAGTACCTTGTTTAAAGTAATATATTGACTGAGCAGAAAGAAATCCTAAATTGCTTAAATCATGAATATAGTATCATTCATGATTTTAATTTTGTATAACTGTAAAAATTCGGTTTGAGTGCGACTGGTATAAAATTACGTGCAAATACAAATGTATACTTTTGCTTCTTCTAGCAGGTATTCAAATCAAAAGCAATGTCTCATAAACCTTGAACATAGTGTAAATTGTTTATATGAATAAATATGAATTAACATTGAGGCATAACAGGCCGAGAAGGAGGTTAAGCAAGTTTTGTTGATTTGTTTGCAAATCACCCAATTAATATGCATATTCATATAATATGCATATTCTTGTTTGCTTTCCATCTTCTGTCAAATGTTAAAATGTTTCGTTTTAACAGAGTATATACCGTATATACCATTTCATTTGTAAGCAATGCCATCGGCTGCTTATTGAGTTGCCTACGTTAAAACGTCGCATTAGCAAAAAAAACAGGAACAATCAAAGGTTAGTAAATGATTGAGTCATTACGAAACGACGCGGTATCATCGTAAATAATATGAGTAACTGTTGCCGTTGCTATTGTCGCAGGCGGCACAACCTTCACCCACATGAATTTCGCCAAGTGTGCAATTTCTATCGTCGTCTCGTTCATTACGATGTCCTCACAGCTCACCTGTCACATTCAAACC
>JAODFX010014415.1:0-11060 GCA_027580035.1 Dorylogaster longipes | reverse complement strand
TCCGCACATCGTTGTATTGCGATGACCTCTGCTTGTAGCACCGACGGAGTGGTCCCAATGGCCCAGGATTCTTCACAAGGATTCTAAACAAGGATTGCCAGTTGAGCAATTTTTTTAAAGTGAAAATTTTTTAGATTACTTTGAGGACATACAAATATATATATTTTTTAAATTGGTAGATCTTTAAGAAAATTATCCTTTTCCGATATATTTATTATGTATGAATTGGATAGATTACGTAAATCTTATATGTAATATATATCTTATGTGCGCATGAACTTAGAGTAGCTAATATAATTAACAATAGCAATGAAAATCATCGTCTGTGTACGCCAAACAAAATGTTTTGACGAATTAAAAGTTTTGCTATGAATTGGCCAAGATTTTATACGCAATATGTATAGCAAGGCTTCAGGTGGAATGTGATAATATTTGAAATACTCATGAATTGTGACGAATTTGTTTTGATTGTGATTTGTCTTAGAATCAGGTTGTTAGAGTTAGGTAGAATTATTCGACGAACAAGACAATTTGAAGCCATATCTTTTAAATTAATCTAGTGCAACTTTAGAGTCAACGTAACGCCTCCTTGGAAGCATCCTTCAATGCTTATTTCCTTTTTAGATGACGCATACGATACTCCAAGATTTTAAATTTTCCCACCACTATATACGTTCCGGCGCAAATGCAATTTTGATGACAACATTTTGCATTTATTGGGATCGAAAATTTAGAAAAGTTTACCATGCCTCGTCCTTTCGATACGTTTATCAAATATTAGACTTTCAATAGGAGAAAATTTAAGAATCCTAATTCACTCTGATTTATTCTCTTATTTAGCGTTAATTGCTTGGTTGTGTATTGAGTTTGAATACCACATGAATTTTTTCCAAATCCGGTTCGAAGGACCAGTTAGCAATGACATGATTTACTTTGTTTTCGTTAGCGTCAACATTCTAAAAGAATTCAACTGGTTACAAAGCAAACAAAGAAAGCGTTTTCAGTAGTAGCCGTAGGTAAAGTAATTTAATTCGCTCCCATCATTTTACTTTCTTATATTTATTTATCTTCCAAACATATTACATATAAATTGAAAAGAAAGGAAATGCTAACCACACTCATTTTTGTGACAATGATTATAATCGAACAATAGTTTTAGAAATTGTGTTTTTACCCTAGCACAAGATTTACAAGATAGCAACAATACGGGTAATGTTTATTATCGTTTCTTAGTTGAGGATTTTCAAGCTGAGAAAGAAATGGTAACTATAATGTCTATGAAATGTAATATAATTTCCTAATTTTCTAAATGATTGTTCGCTTACGTGACTTTTCCAATACAAACGTAAAAACGGCAAGTGACATTGCAATCAGATATATAACAAATGCTAACATAAGATTTTCCATCGCAAGTGGAAGATAATCCGGTATCTCAATGGACTTATTCTCCTCAAATGTTATATTCTTTTGCATAAAATCCAACAAACCACCTTCTCGCATATAAACAAGTTGTCTATTATATGCCGATTTAATCGGCAAACCTCGTTGCATTACAGTCCAGAGATATGCAAACATAGGTGATGGTGCATTAAAAAACAATGGCCGCTTATTTCTGTCGACAAACATTCGATGGACCTGCATTGCATATTGTAAACGTGAGTAGCTTGCAAAAACAATTGCATTTCTTTTGTCAATGACGTCTTGGAGTTTACCATTCACTTGATGGGATAGAATATCTTCAGAATGATTAATAAGTTGCCTCGTTAGAGGGTCTTCCATGTCGAATAGTTTCACGCCTGCATGTATATATATCTTGAATCCGCTCTCGATCATGTCTATTTTGGTTTGGATCTGTTTTTCATACGATGGTTTCATAAGAAACGTTAAGAAAACGCCTGAATACATGCTCGACAAAATTAGCATAGCGCAGATGCATATGATCAAAAACATTCGATGAATCGCGTTTTTCGGTAGCGCAGTCCCTACTGATACCGTAATAGCAACAATCGTCAGAATACTTGAGGAGAAATCCGTGGTTGAAGCCGCTTGATTACCACTTGCGGAATTCCATTTTGTCCTAGTATATTTGTCAATGAGATAATTTAATAAAATATATACAAGCAGAGTAAAAAAAATTAATATCCATGAGACTTTGTTAAAGGGTTTTGCCAGATCAAACCAAACAGATTTCCGTTGTGCTTTTGGAATGCAGAATCGTGAATTACCAAAGTATAAATCCACCGACGATTCAAAGAATCTGCTTATATCTGGACCCGCAACTAATCCACCAATCATTATTTCTGCTTCCCTTCTCTGCATTCCAGCGTACATACAACATGTTATTGTTTCATTAACAATATTTCCCCAGTACGTATAGTTATGATCGTTGTATCTAACAGTTATATTAATTCTCTCGGCAATTGTCTCAAGGTAAAGTGGTTCTAGACCTCGATATGTTAAACTTTTGGGGTTAATCGAAAATGGTTCGATATTTAAGCTCGCCAAGACTTTGTATTTACATCCATGAAAATTAGTATATTCTCTTTCCATAACACTGACTAGAAGCTTCTTCTCAATCTGATCACAACCACCTAGTTTTTGCATAGTTGTTAATTCACAGTGATCAGCTGACATTTCGTGTTGGATGTATAAGGACCAATTTTGATTAACAATTATCATTCGATGTGCGTAGACCAACCATGCAGAAGCAGCTATTGCATTTTGAGTATTCGCTGATTTATCATCATCTCCAAAGTAAAATATCAAATAATTGCAATCACCGTTGAAATTTTTGGACGCATGCCAATTTCGAAAAAAATTTTCCACTTGAGTTAAATTGTCCGCCAATAGAACAATCGATTTGATTAAAAGAGTTGATGTTGAATGCAGGACGATCTCCAAATCCTGTATCAATATATTATATTGCATCATACGTATATGATGGAAGTATGCATCGTAGGAATGATTTCTTTGTAAAGAGTATGTCAATAGAATGGCCTCATTTTTCGTCCCGAGTAAACTCAACATCAACTTCATGCAAATCGGATCCCAAATATCAACTGCAGCGTTAAAAAAATTATCTTCTTTTCCTGAAACATTTATTACACACATAATAATGATCAATGACAATTTTATCATCATGATAGTTAATTAATTTTTTTCGTTTAAATGATTTGCAATCTTCTTTTCTTTGTAAATTTATTGCACGACCAACTAGAGTTTAAGGTAAGATTTCAGACGTGTGAGGGATGTACGTTTTCAGGAGAAACGGAAATGAAAGTGAATACAATGGTTGCTAATGACGATCGATTTTTTGCTTTTAAATATATTTTGTCAACTGCTTTCCATTTACATTATTTACACCTTAATTATTCTGTGGCACACCTTTTTGCTGTTGCCACAAAACTTATCAGAGAGTTGGTAACGTAACTTTTGGATTATTGTGGATTATTTCTTAACGTTTCGAATGAAGGCTTGAAAATTGGGAACAGTGGAGTCATCTCGAACAACACAAATCGGGGTTTGATCTCGTTTAAATATTCTTTATCCAGGAATGGGGATAATGCTATGATTTTTGACTCCTATGTTTAGCTTAGTTCTAATTTCTACTTGATTGGATCAATCTAAATCTTATTTAAGTTAGAGATGACCCATATGCTAAGAAACGTAATAAATTGCTGTTAAATTCCGTGTTGATTGAGCCCGACAATCTGAAAAACCCATTGAATGTACATATTTTAGTTTGAACAAGGTTTTGATAATATAACTGGTTCTTGTTGAATTGTATTAATGAAGCAAATTTGAAAGTCTCACACGGCAACTTTTTTTGTACTTTTGGCGTTGATTGCTTTTTAGATTAACAATAACCGATGAAGAAACATGCCATTCGTCGCGCTGATTTTTATTATTTATATTTCTACCCGAATCCAGTTCGAAGGATCATGTACGAAAGACACGGTTTATTTGCTTATACAATTAAACTGGATGGTAGCTGATGTGTACTTGTGGATTTTCCTACTATAAAAAAAACTCAACCTTGATCAGACTTTTATTTTCCACACCAAACTAACTGAATGAGATGAAAATAGATACTGACTGATTTAAATACACATCAATCAATATTGACAACAAAGGAATAACAACAACACAACTTTTGTCGTACCAGCCTACTCATCCAGCTGGCGCCAGGTTAAAACCTCAACAGTAGCAAACACGAGTAAGTACTCAATATGGTTTGGAATTATATAATTTATTAATGTCTGCGAAAGGCTTGCCTAAGTCGCATGTTGATAATAAATGTTACTTTATTCAATTTACTAATATGTATATAGTATCTATTTTTCTTTTAATATTATTACATATAGGTAAATGAGACATACGCCATTGAAAACTATTATATTAAGAAGTACGTTTGTGTTTCTCTATATTAGGTGATAATTTCGATGTGACTCTTTAAACTGCCATTTATATTATGTGGATTTTTTCGATATATGAATATAGTAGGAATATAAGAAAAACAGCAATTATTTACTGCGCTTGTGATAATAAACTTTCACTTATGTAACCTTCTAAGTACAAATGCAAATACTGCCAATACCATTCCAATCATATAAGTCAAAAACGCTAACATAAGATTTTTTAGTGCATGTGAAAATAATCAGTTGACTCAATGGATTTATTTTCTTCAAAAGTTATATTTACAATATACATGAAATGGTGCAGTTATCCCAGAAGGTGAGAATCTTCTTAATTATATCACAAACATCTAATTTTTGCAGAATTGTCCATTTGCAGTTATGAGCAGACATTTCGTGCTGAACGTACACAGACCAATTTTGACCAACGATTTATATTTGATATGCATAAACCAACCATGCAGAAGCAGCGACTGCATTCATAGTAATTGTTAATTCGCAATCATCTCCAAGGTAGAATATCAAATAATTGCAATCACTTTGGAATTTTTTTGTTGCATGCCAATTTTGAAAGAATTTTTCCACTTGATTTACATTATCCACCAATATAGCAATCGATTTGATCAGGAGAGTTGATGTGGTCTGTAAAACTATTTGAGTCTGACAAAAAAGTTATTTACGCAATGGTTCCATTGAGATTTGTGTTAAGTAGAATTGTTTGACTGACGTTACAGTGTAATTGCCTTTGGCCAACTTTTTATCTATTACGACTAAAGTAAGCACGATTTTCTGGTTAATAAGTTGATTAAACAAGGAACTAATACATTGCGTCTGCAATGATCGTTATTTACTTTTCCAAGTTCTCAAAAACTAATGCAAATACCGAAAGTGCCATTCCAATCGCATAAATGATAAATACTAACATAATATTTTCCATTGCCAGTCGAATGTAATCCGGTGCGTCAATGAATGTATTCTCTTTAAAAGTGATATTTATTTGCAGAAAATCTAACCATCCTCCTTCCCTCATATGTATCAGTCTATTGTATACAAATTTAATCGGCAATCCACGCTGCATTACGGTCCAAAAATATCCAATCAAAACTGGTGGTGAGAAGAAAAGCATTGCCCGTTTATTCTCGTCTACAAACAATCCATGCACTCGCATAACGTATTGTAAACGCGCATGAGTCGCCAGAGTGATTGCATTTCTCTTTTCAACTACCTCTTGCAGTTTTTTAATTGTTTCAGAAGGCATCACTTCTTCAGCACGACGAATAATTTCCTTAGTCGTCGGCTCTTCTATGTTATATTGTTTTAAGGATGGAAACACGTATATCTTAAAATCACTCTCAATGATATCATTTTGTGTTTTGATCTGTTTTTCGAACTCCGGTTTCATCAAGAACGTCAGAAATATGCCAGTATAAGTACTCGACAAAACCAACATAGCGAAGATGCATATGATGAGCACCATTCGATGAACTGAGTTTTTCGGTAGCGTTATCCCTACTGATACCACAATTGAAATAATCATCAGAATACTTGAGGAAAAATCACTCGTTTTCGAAACTTCGTGATTATTAACAGAATTTAATTTTGTTTTGTTATAATTATCAATTAGATAATTTACAAAAATGCAGATAAGCCCAGTAAAAAAAAGCATCATCCATAGGATTCTGCTAAATGGTTTTGCTAGATCAAACCAAGGGGCTTTGCGTTGTGCTATGGGAATGCAGAATCGCGACTTACCAATGTAAAATTCCATCGATGAATCAAAGAAAGCGTAGATTATTGAATCCGACATTATTGCACCAATCATTATTTCCGCCTCCTTTCTGTGCATTCCCTCGTACATACAACAGGTTATTGTGCCAGTAACAATATTTCCCCAGTACGTATAGTTATGATCAATGTAACTAATGGTCATATTTATTTTCTTTGCAATTGTCTCAAGGTAAAGTGGTTCTAGACCTCGATAAGTTAAACTTTTGGGGTTAATTGAAAATGGTTCGATATTTAAGCTTGCCATTACATTGTATTTACATCCATGAAAATTAGTATATTCTCTTTCCATAACACTGACTAGAAGCTTCTTCTCAATATTAACACAACCACCTAGTTTTTGCATAGTTATTAATTTACAGTGATCAGCTGACATTTCGTGTTGGATGTATAAGAACCAATTTTGATCAACGATTATCAATCTATGTGCGTAGACCAACCATGCAGAAGAAGCTATTGCATTCATATTATGCTCTGATGTGTAATCATCTCCAAGGTAAAATATCAAATAATTGCAGTCACTGTTGAAATGTGTTGATACTTGCCAATTTCGAAAGAATTTTTCCACTTGATCTAATTTATCTACGAACAGAACAATCGATTTGATCATTGGAGTTGACGATGTGTTCAAACCGATCTCCAAATCCTGATTCAATAAATTGAATTGCATTTATATAGTTGTGGAAATATTGTATTATAGGAATGATTGCTCTGCGACGAGTATGCCAATAGAATGGCTTCATTCTTCGTGCCAATTAAACTCAACAACATTTTCAAACACGTCCCTTCTAATGAATCAGCTACGGTGTTGATGAAATAATTTCCGGAAACATTAAGTATGCACATAAATAGGAACATTGCCGTTTTTAGCATTGTTAGTTTTTGCAGTTAAATAAATTACAAAATCTTCATTTAAATTAATTGAGATATATGTTGAAATGCACCTGTAGCAATGAAGAATATTTCACAAATGGTCGTCAAAGCCTATAGGTGTTGAATACAGATATGTAAATTGCTTTCTGTTTATGTATTTTAAGTATTTGAATTGCAAGACAAAATTACAGCAAATTGAATGTTTGATAATAATGTATTATAAGAATACATGCATAATGAATAAAATAATATATATTTTTCACTTTCAATGCTCCACCTTTTCTTCGTTTATTGGTTGTAACTAAAATAAGTATATGCGAGTGTTTTCGAAACTAATTCAATCGATTTATAGACTATTCGTATGTTTCTGTTTTTAAATGTCTGTTTTCTTTGTTTTCAACCGTTGAAGTTATTCAATTCTATTTGTTTAATGTTATTGAATAACTTTGGAATGTCCTAAGTAAATGAAACGTCTGTACGTAAAATAACACATACAATAAAGAATTTATTGAGGCAATGAATGAATCATTAAATATGAGTAATATGAATTGTTTATATTTATAAGTATATTTAACCTATAAGTACAAGAAATGGGTAGATTTTCTGATAGCAGATTTAGCAGATCTTAAAATAAACATGTATATTCAAAACTATTACTATCAAACGAAAGCCGCAAATGCGGCTGCTCTGATTGCAGTCTTTGAGACGGGAGTCCTGCAATTTTTTATGAGGCTCTAAGGGTATTCACCTTTCTACCCTCCCGTCATTCCAATCACATAAATCCAAAATACTATCATAATATTATCAATTGCGAGTGGAACGTAATCATATGTCTCAGTGGATTGACTTTCCAAAAATGTAACATTTTTTCTAAAAAATTCCAATATCGCAAAAAACGCAAAATGCTTTCAACACGAGATATGTGCTATACGATGCATAATCTCCGAATTCGCTTGATTACATACAGTACTGGTTCCCAAACAGTGGTCCGCGAACCACCAGTGGTCCGCAGAAGTTAAATATGGTCCGCGAATGATTTCTAATTTAGCGGGCGGTGAGCTTCAATCTCACAATGCTGCCTGCAATAAATCATCTTGATTTATCGCCGGCATTATGCATTAGGCACTTCTTTTTCATACAGATGTTCGATGGCTATCGAAAGGTAATATGTTGGGAAGATTATATGAACTGAGGGCAGAGGTTGATATTTTTGTGGTTGACAAAAAAAGTAATGATTTGTTGAAACAGTTTACTAATCTGGCCTGTCAGATGAACTTGACTTATCTTGTGGATATTTTCACACACTTAAATAAATTACATATGCAACTGCAAGGTTGCGGAAATAAATAATTATAGAATGTCGCAAATATATTCATTTTTGAAGGTAAACTTTGTGCTTTTATTTGCAAACAACAATTGTGGTTAGGTAAAATTGAAGAAAATAATTATGCATGCAACATTACAAGCACTTGTGGAAGACAAAAAGTATGACGCTATTAGAGTAAATATACAAGAAAACATTACGTACCCTTTTACATATATTAATTGATGAATTCAATCGTTACTTCCCAGAATATACTGAAGAAGCTAAAGTTGATCAAAAACTGATTCCTAACTCTTTTAGCACGGACGCTGGAGAAGTTACAGAAGAAATCTAAGAAAAACTTAATGAATTACAAAATGATAGAAACAGCAAGGACACTTTTGAAACGAATTCACTTGAGTCATTTTGGTGTAAAAAGAAATTTCTTATACTAAACTTCGAGAAATCGCCTTACGCTATTTTATGGTTTTCTCAACAACTTGTTTATACGAACAAAGATTTTTTGCTTTGTTGGTAAAAACAAGGCGAGAAATCGTTTGAAAATAAGTGATGATTTGCATGTGGCTATGAGTAACAATATTAGTCCTAGAAGAGCTCAGATATCACATTAATTCAGAATTACAAAAGTGTATCCTAAAAATATTTCAGTTTGATTATTACACTTTATTTTTATTACAACTAAATACTGGTCCCTACCAAAAAAATGGAAAAGTGGTCCCTGACCAAGAAAATGTTGGGAACCCCTGTACTATACCATAGTATTGAGAAAACTCAATATACATTTTGCATGTCGAGGGTACAATATAATATTTTGTACCTGGTTTTTACATTATATGGTAATATGGCAGACGAACAACGTTTGAAAATTGCAAAATTTGGACGATATACAGGGTGACCAGCATAAAGCGGGACATATGGTATACGTGTGTTCGAGGAAAAAATGTGAAGACAAAAAATTCTCTTGGTCTTTTTGCGATAACTGCCTTCGTGAAGAAGATGTTAAGGATAACAAACACGGAAACCCGGTTTCCAATTGGCTCAACATCTAGTTCGGCAAATCATGGCCAGGGCCGGGCTTACAGTACCTGCACAGCACATATTTTTAGCGCATAACACGCTTAGAGATGTAAGAAGGGATTATTCTCAAAACAGCATTCTCTCAAGAGAGAGAATTTTCTAAGATTAGAAAAAACTCTATGAAAATATTCTTTCTTAAGGATTATAATTTAAAAAAAAATTATAATACATTTGACTGAAGATTTTAAATATGTTCTGAAGTTTTCGAACTTGTTCTGAGAGAGAATATTCTCTAGAATAGTTCTTAGTCCTTAACTGATCATATCATCTACACGAAGAGAATAAGTTTAATATTTTCTAAAGTTGCAAAGAATTTTTTTCTACAACTTGTAGGTGAAAAAGTAACTAAAAGGAGCAACAAATATATTAGGAGAAAATATGCCTTATATTCCTATAAATTATCTAAATTATCATCGAAATATAATGATTTGATGTGATCTTTGTGCCCTAAGAAGACTCAAAGCGGATTTGCACTTAATAAATCATGAAAAATTTCTGCTCTCTCTTTTGCAATCGAGAGCTTTTTGCTTACGCATCCGAGCAGGAATCTTACATTTTCATGGCTAAATTTCACCACAATCGTGTCGAAAGTAGATCATCTAAACACACACGTACGTATTTGAAATAGGCACTTGCGGATTTCGTCCATCTGGTTGCATTTACTCCGAACGACACCGGACATAAATCAACCAAAACATTGCAAACTAGTGTCATCCCTCAAACTGTTTATGATAGGTTATTTTCGCCAACTTCCCGTTAACAAAGGAGTAAAACTATTACAACCGATTGTTTCCTTGCTCAATATTTTCGTAGTGCTTGTGTTCATTTAATTAGAATTCGGAAATTTGATTCATTGGTTAATAAATTATTTACTACCCTACAAAGTGAGAATGTGCGACAATGTTAATTTGGAACATTCAATTAAAACCGCATTTGGGTAGAAAAACATTTCAAGTTTTAAGATTCTTAAAAACAGCAACAACAAAAAAACGTTTAAACATCGCAGTTCCTTTGCGGTTAATGAGTTCATCGATTGACGCATTCAGCTTCGAATCGTTTACATGGCATCAACATGTAATAATTTCATCAAATTAGAAAAACAAACGGATTTAACGTGTGGATAAACTTATAGCATGTTTGCTTGGCAAGTTTTGCAGGAATTTCGCTTCGCAAACATCATTTTTAGATTCGATCATTATTAACAGTGCTTAATCTCCTTTAGTTTAAATCTGTGATTTTCTAATTAACAATATGGAAAAAGTGCAGTAGAAATGCGCAAATCATTTTTAGGAAATTAGTGGCAGGCCTAATTAAACAGTATTATTACTATTATTATTACAGTATTAAAAGTATTATAAGGTAGTATAAGGTAAAATTAATGTTATGTTGAAAGCAAATCATGTTTAAAATCTAAATCACGTACCCAATGCTTCTTGTTCTTCGAATGTTACTGCCGTAATATTTGATGAAAAATATAGGAAATTACTTTATAATAGAGTCCGAGTGCCCTAGTACGAAATTTTGAGAAATGACACAGTTCATCATTTACTAAATGTTTATCAACTCCGTTTGATCTTATTTGTTGT
>JAODFX010014414.1:0-19761 GCA_027580035.1 Dorylogaster longipes | reverse complement strand
AAACTACAAAAACATCCTGTATATAAGTTGTAGAACACCCTGTAAAGCTACTAAACCATCCTGTATATAAGTTACGGAACACCGTGTATAACTAGCATAACATCCTGTATATAAGTTACGAAACACCTTGTGTAACAATCGAAACGCCCTGCATTGCAGTTACGGAACACCCTGTAAAACTACTAAACCATCCTGTATATAAGTTACGGAACACCGTGTATAACTAGCATAACATCCTCTCTATAAGTTACGGAACACCCTGTCTAACTACCGAAACGCCCTCTATATCAGTTACGGAACACCCTGTATAAAGGTTGCTTTCATGTGCTCTCTCTCCGGAATAGTTGGAAATTATTTGACAATATGCTCGCTTTCCTCAATTTTAATTTATTTAAACAAATTTAAGTCACAATTGAAATTTTCTTAATGTAGTTTATATTTGAAGAGAGGAATTTCTGTTTAAAACTGTCGATTTGTATAGTTATGACATTATATAGAATATTTACTTATGAAAACCCAGTAAAAATTTAGAATAGAATTCAGTCTATAATATTATGAAATTAAAATTTTAAATCAGGAATGTTTTTTTAGGCATATGTTGATGATGATTTATTTAATACGTTCCTAAATTTAACGAACGCATCGGTGGCGAGGACAATGCAGCAGTTACGAAAGCAACCGAACAAAAATCGGTAAATATCCACGCGGGGAGCCGTCGACTTGGGCGATATTCACTCGTACGTTGTTATAGATGGGTCGCAGCAGCAACAACAGTGAATGCATTTTATTCGGCGACGTTGAATTCCGTGAGTAAGTCGCACCGCGCTAGCAGACAGCGCCGACAGCGCGTCGTGTGTGTGTGGGTGCGAAAGTAACGAACATATTGTTGGCTTGCAGCCTTCCCAGCCGGCATTCTCAAGCCGCCCTTCTACGGCAACGGAATCGCGTGAGTTTCATGCGGCGGCGACATCCATAACCCCGCCCGCCGCGCATTGCATGCATTTTATGCGCGCGCACGAATCCGAGCTTTGCATTTCCAGGTCGATCGACTATGGCGGCATCGGCGCCATCATGGGCCACGAGGTGACGCACGGCTTCGACGACCAGGGGCGCAGATACGACGCCCACGGCAATCTGCAGCAATGGTGGACGCCCGCCACGCTTGCGCACTACGACGCCAGAGTGCGCTGCATCGTCGACCAGTACAACAACTACACGCTGCCCGAGTTGGGCCCCACGTTTCCGGTAGATACTCGTTGACCTGGCTTCCAGGACATGGTTGATCCACTCCCTCCTTCGCAGGTCCACGGTGTCCACACGCAGAGCGAGAATATCGCTGATAACGGCGGCTTGCGCGCCGCCTACGTCGCCTACCGTAGGCAACCATCACGTCAGCGGCTGCCCGGCTTACCCCACATCACCGACGACCAACTCTTCTTCCTCGGATTCGCGCAGGTACCTTGACAACAGAAAACTGCATTACCGATGTCGGTAATGCAGTTTTCTGTAATGGAAATGAAGGTGGAGGGTTCTATTACCCACCTAGAGCATCTACGCGGATAACATGCAAATGTGATCGTTGATGAGCGTATTAATATGCGCAGATTTGGTGTGGTAACTCATCGCCAGGGGCGCTGCGCAGCAAGATGGTGGACGGTGTGCATGCGCCGAATCGTGTGCGGGTTATCGGCACACTCGCGAATTCGGAGGCATTTGCTGCCGCTTGGCGATGTCCCATTGGCTCACCGATGAATCCTCGTCGCAAATGCGTTCTGTGGTGATGGTTTGGACCCCCGAAACGTGTGACGTGCGAAGGTTTCATAAATAATAAATAGATAGAAATGTGCATCGTCTTCTCCGAGCTGGTCGGCGAAATATCTATTATCCCGTCTCATGCATAATGCATGCGTGGCAAAGAGCGAGTTTTGTTTGCGGCTCGCAGTCAGCCGAACCGGAAGTAACCACTTAGGACGCTCGGCGACAAATAAGTTTCGCCCGAAAAGGCGGACCGGTTTTTTTTCTGCGCTGAATTCTGAATTGCGTGATGTCTTCATAAGCGATTTTTTAGCGCGTGTTTGTTTTACGGCGTTTAGAGCGGAAAAATCGATGTTGCGCCCGTTTGCGCTGAAAGTCATTTGCCAGGCTGCGAGCAGCCGATATTATTATGTGTATACTTGTGTCGTCGGAAATCGTGCATGTAAGACGGTGTCCTGGTACGGGCCGATGGGAGACCGACCAGTGCGCGTAAATACAATAACGTGATTGCGGCTGGTGATATATAGCGCGCGGGGCGCGCATCGCCTTCGCTTGTCGACTTGTCCCGTCCCCGGCGAACTTCCGCAACTCCTTTGTAGTCTTTCAGCACGCGCACACACTGCGGACAACACGCTCATTACAAAGGCATTAAACCAGACCTCAAATCATTGGAACGAGGTGGTCCCATTTCGATTATGGAGCCACCAGAAGAAGTAGCAGACACACGTGTCGATTTCCTCGAATCCTACATTAAGAAGACCCTCAAGCTGAAACCGGAAAAGTGGACGCGATTGATGGCCACCGAAGAGCACAAGAAGCGGGTGATGAAGTTCCTCGAAAGGCCGTATCCCCGTCTTCTGGTCATCCTCCTAACGCCCAGCGCACAGCTCATCGCCTCGAATGGGTTTCCGCTGCCCCAATTGAAGAACAAAGGTCGGTTTTGTTTCCATGCCCCTTTGACCCTGACGAAATTACTGCCGCAGGTATCTACTTCGTAAAGAAGACGGCGATGTCAGTGGACAAACTCCATCCTGAGAACTCGGTGATCACCGGTGACCTCTCCACCAAGATTATTGACCAGCTCGCATCTCTAGTGGACGAGGTAGATTTGAGTAGCTTCCCAAATTGAGGGACTGAGCGTTGTTCAGGTTCTAGATCCGCTTTTGACGAATTGTGGCAGTCATGATTGCTGGCCGGAAGTGATCGGACGCGATGTGCAGAAGCACGTTCACAGTCTCAAGAGCACGGTTGATCAGGTGAAGGGCCAAGTGAACGGAAAAACCATTCTGCCTTTACCTGGAGGTATAACTCGCGTTCAGCAGGTGGAGCAGGAGATGGTCCAAAGCAACGGTGAGATCTGCGATCTTGCCTTGAAGAGCTCCATCGAGGCAATGGTTATCAAGTGGGCGATGCAGGTCAAAGACATACTCTGCAACAATTCCTCTGAAGCGGAACTAAACGCAGGTGTTGCTCTGCCTTCGGACGGTAAGATTCCAAAGCGGACCTACAAACTGAGACGCTGCTTTTTTTTGGTTGCTGGTATTTAGAGATGCAATTCTGGAGTCTTCGACTTAAGGACCTTCAAAATATCTACAAACAACTTAGAGACGCGAAAGTCAAGAGTATGGCAGTTATACTGGAGTTAAGCCAGAGTGCTTATTTCGCATGCTTCAAAACCCTTTTCAAGGATGTGGTCGTCGCCCTAGCGGAAGCCAAGGAAATCAACCTCTATATGGGCACTCTTCGAAAGCATACCGATGGAGTCTTAGAAACCGAATTTAGTGAAATTTCCGCTCTGTTGAAACCCCTCCTTCACGTTGTTTGTCTCATTTGGGGCAACGCCAAGTACTTCGATCAGGGCAAGCTAGTGATTTTGCTGAAGCAACTCTGCAATCTCCTAATCCAACAGGTAAGCACATGTCCTTCAAATGGTTACGGAAGGTGATGGTTTGCACTCCTCTAATAGGCCAAGGAGTACCTGGACCCTGCAACCCTTTTCCATAGTGACTTGGATGAGGCGAAACAACGCGTGGGGACAGCTATTTCTCTCCTGCAAGAATTCGTTGGCCACTACACAATGTTCAGCAAGTCACTGAATCACTTCTTCAAGACCGGCCCAGTGAAACAATGGACGTTCCCGAAGAGCGCCGTCTTCATGCGCTTCGATGCGTTCGTCGAACGATTGCGAACGATTCAGTGGTTCTTCAATACCATCCTCGAGTTTTCCAAGTTGGAGAAAGTTGAGATCGGTGGAGTCATGGGACGGCAATTGAGCGCACGGGTTAAGGACGTCTATGCCGAATTCCAAACCTCTTACACGCAGTTTTCCTCGCGCGCATACGATGTCCTCGATCCGGATGATCGCTCCTTCGAGGCCGATTTCCGTCAATTCCGTGCAAAAATTACCGATATGGACTTGAAACTCGCCTCGATTCTCAGCCAAGCTTTTGAGGATTGCTATAATTTGGACAGTATTTTCAAGGTTCCATTCGACCTTCTTTCCAATCAAACTCCATAACTGTTTAGTCTATTTTTAGCTAATCTATATCGCTGGAAGCTTGCTGGAACGACCAATAATCTCGACGGAATTCACAGTTAAATACCCTGTCATTCTGGATATGCTCGAAGCGGAGATCACGAACGTAGAGGAGCTTTTCGCAAAGCAACTTCGATACAAGGAAAGATACGGGAAATTCCAAGTGGAAAAATACATGCCGCCAGTGTCGGGGGTTCTTCGTTGGTCTTACAATCTTCGACGACGTGTCACTCATCCCATGGTGCACTTCAACACCTTGCAGCATGCGTAATGTTTCATTTGCTCCTTGCTCACCTGCCTCATGAGAAACCTCATTTTCAGAATTCGATCGGGCGAACGTGCGGAAAAGCTAACGTGACGCTTCGAGGAACTAACGCAGCGCTTCGTTGCGTTCGATCGGCGACTCTTCGCCGATTGGACGCAAGACTTATCAAACGTCATCGACGCTAATCTGCAGCGTTGCATCCTGCGAAAGTGCCCCGGAACGAAGGAGTACGCGCTCAACTTTAATCCCAAAGTAAATCATTGCTACTCCTTATCTTTCACTCGCAATCCGTGTCTTCTGCTTCTTCCACACGTATTCTCCGATGGGAATCAGCTGTCGGCAATTCTGCGCGAAGTTCATTATCTCAATTTGCTCAACGAGGAGCAGGAAACGGGAGAGGAGGATGCGGAAAGGGAGAAATGGTTAATTCCGCAGATCGCTCTCGAAATAGCTGAGAAAGACGTATTATTCCGTCGTTATATAACCTGCCTCAATGAAGTGACCCACTGGTACAATATGATCCGGCGAACGAGCAAGGATATTGAGTTCAAGCTGATTGAGGGCCAGTTGGAACAGATCGAGTGTCTCATTGGTAAGGGCGTCAAGGAGCTGACATGGGTTTCGGAGGGGTTGTGGGACTACATGACAACTCTGCATACCGTGGTTAAGGAGCTTCACTCCAGATTGAAGCGAAGTCAGGACAACTTCAACGAGATCCGAAAGCTTTTGTTGCCTTTCACTCGAACTCCTCTCTTTGAGAGGAAGAACGGTAAGAAGCACGCTTTGCTTTGCTTGGAGCAAAGAGCGGCGAAGCTTGCAGAGCGTTATCAAGACATTCAATTGGCAACTGAGCGAATTACTGCAATCGTCGATGAAAATAAGTCTTTATTTAAGAGAGACTCCAAAGAATGCGAGAGTCGTGCTTGGATGAATTACATGGCTTATATTGATCAACTCCTTCTAAACCATCTGCAACAAAGCGTTGGTTGTAGTCTGGCATATATCAATGAGCACATGGATCCCATAAACCACTTATCACCCTTATTCGCAGCCGAGTTGATACTCCACGAACCCGATATTATCTACATACCTCCATTGGTATCGGTCTCGGGGGAAGGCAGCTTCAAACAACAAATCTCTACCTTATTAGAAGACATACTCGCTTCCACTTCCTTCCCGCAGAGGTTACAACCTAACAAGACATCCTATCAGGAGGAAATTTCGAGTAACGCACAGATACTAGAGATCAAGAATGATATCTTGGAAAATATTGATGCCATGATTCAGGATGCATTCGCCTTTGCGGAAAGCTTCCAAATCTTCAACTACATCTGGCTAGATGACAGGGGAGAATATATGAGTCAGTTCTTAGTTTATGGACGACAGATCACATCTCAGGAAGTGGATTGGATCATGTCCAACGACCCGTCTGCGCCGGAACCTAAAGCACCTACAATGGATGACTTCAAAGAGCAGATCAACACCTTTGAAGGGCTCTACACCCAGATAGATGACATTCCAACAGAGAAGATCTTCCACGCTTGGTTTCGAATCAATGTCGAACCGTTCAAGCAAGCATTGATCAACACTGTTGGCAAATGGCGGCACATGTTTATCAAGCATTTGGAGGATACGGTCACAAACAGTCTGCAAGATCTGGGGAAGTTCATTCGGACGGCTGACGAGGGTCTCCAACAGGATATCATCGAGGGAGACTATACCATCTTAGTCGACATCATGGGGTACCTCCTCAAAGTGAAAGAACGACAGTCAACCACAGACGAAATGTTTGAACCCCTTCATGAAACCATCGAATTACTCAAGTATTACGATCAGGATATCCCAGAGGAGATCAATGTTTGGCTTGCCGAACTCCCCGAGCAATGGGTCAATACTAAGAAGCTTGCCATCAGCGTGAAGCAGCAGGTAGCACCGCTGCAAGCGGCTGAAGTCTCCTGCATTCGCCAGAAGATCCTTGACTTCGATGAGAAAATTGCCTTCTACAGGGAAGGCTTCAAGCACTACGCGTTTTTCACCTACGAAGCAGTCGATCCATACCTTCTCATTGATCGGGTGAGCAATGATATCCGCCGGTACGAGCTCGAAATGCAGGTGATACAAGAGTCCGGAAGTCTTTTCGAAGTCACCATTCCGGAATTCAAGATGTTGCGGCAATGCCGCAAGGAGTTACGCATGCTTAAGGTAAGGGAACTTCATCGCCGGCAGAATCCTGGTAATCATAGACGTTTGCAGCAACTTTGGGACTACGTATTTGTGGTGCACACGTGCGTAGATGATTGGAAAACGACGCCGTGGAGGAAAATCGACGTGGAAAATATGGACATTGAATGTAAGAAGTTTGCAAAGGAGATACGTATGTTGGACAAGGAAATGCGTGCATGGGGCACGTACATCGGACTGGATGCGACCGTCAAAAACACCCTCACGTCGTTGAAGGCAGTGGGAGAACTGCAGAACCACGCCATTCGAGAACGACACTGGGCGCAGTTGATGAACTCCAACAAGGTAGCGCTTCATATGACCATTCTTTTCCCTCACACACTGTACATATGTGTACATACGAAGGCAAGTTTAATCTCCTCGGCAAGGCGTTTGGGTGTTGTTTATAACTTTGCGAATAAATTCCATTTGTAAATACCATTTGGACATGATTTGTTGCAGAACTTAGCCGCTTTACCATCAGATCTGACGGTAAGTATACACACTCACATCATGGCAATTTTACGCTAGTGAAACGCTACGCAATTTTTATATTATTGTTGTAAATATTGAGTCGTGTCGAGCATGGAGCGCGCATTTGCGTTGCAAATTTCATTCCATCCACGTTTGCCCCACGTTCCCAGAGGGAATAAAATCCACGCGATATTAAAACTATGTTTTACACTTTGTACCGTTCGCAGCATTTGAACTGACAATCGTTTTTCGGAATTGCGTTCGGTCGGCGAATTTATTGCGCTTTTCGTGCGAAAGCCACAATCAGTTTAAGTGCGCGACGAGAACTCCAAGGTCATATGGGCTTGGAGTGAGCGTGAACCTGTTTGCTTCTGGTTTTACGGGGGTGAAATCACGGTAAAAGCCACCCGACTTTATTTCGTCAACACTACTGTAAAGTATCTTTGTAATGGCAACTCTAATCCCATTTGGGGACAAGCATGTTTGTAATCTAGGAGTGAGTCCCAATATGCTCCAATCTTGCTAACTTTCCAGACGAAAATTGTCATGGACGACAGCACAACTCTAGCGGAATTGCTGGAGTTGAATCTGCACGAGTGCGAGGAGGAGGTGAAGAATATCGTCGACAAAGCCGTGAAGGAAATGTCCATGGAGAAGATCCTTCGCGAGTTGCATGCGACGTGGTCGGCGATGGAGTTTGAGCAAGAGGTGCACGCGCGCACCGGGTGCAAGCTGCTGAGGGCCAGCGAGAAGTTGATCGAAACGCTGGAAGACAATCAGGTGCAGTTGCAGAATTTGATCACCTCCAAGTTCATTGCGCACTTTCTGGAGGCAGTGTCTGGATGGCAGGTGAAGCTGAGCACTGCCGATGGAGTGATCACGATTTGGTTCGAGGTGCAGCGAACCTGGGCCCATTTGGAATCGATCTTTATGAGTTCCGAGGATATTCGAAAGCAACTGCCCGACGATTCGCAGAGGTTTGACGAGATTGATGCGCATTTCAAACTGCTAATGCAGGAAATGGTTCAACTGCCTAATGTGGTCGAGGCCACTAACCGAGCGGGTTTGCTACCGATCCTGGGCACATTGCAAACGAAACTCACGCTTTGCGAGAAAGCTCTCGCTGTTTATTTGGAGACGAAGCGATTGGCTTTTCCCCGATTCTACTTCGTCTCCTCTGCGGACCTCCTCGATATTCTCTCCAACGGGAATCAGCCGAGCTTGGTCGCGAAGCACTTGACCAAGTTGTTTGATTCTGTCGCAAGATTGCACTTTGTTGCGAGTGAGACTATCGCGCAAATTGAAGGAATGTTTGCCAAAGATGGAGAGTACGTCGTTTTTGGGGAATTGGGTGATGCCACTGGACCTGTAAGTCCTGTAACTCCTTCATAAACCATATTACCAAATTCACATTGGACTTGCGGATTTTAGGTTGAGGTATGGCTCAATAAACTACAGTACTTGATGAGAAAAACCATTAGAACACTCATTGGGGATGGAGTGAATTCCTACGAAGAGAAACCAAGGGATCAGTGGTTGTTTGACTTTCCAGCGCAGGTCTCACTGTGTGGAACCCAAATTTGGTGGACCACCGAAGTGGCCATGGCGTTCTCCCGTCTTGAAGAGGGATACGATAACGCGATTAGGGACTACTACAAAAAGCAGGTGCTCCAATTAAATACGCTCATCTCCTTGCTCTTGGGTGATCTGACCAGACTGGATAGGCAGAAGATAATGACCATCTGCACAATCGATGTGCACTCGCGTGATGTGGTCTCCAAGCTAATACAAATGAAAGTCGATAATGGTAATGCTTTTGCATGGGTATCTCAACTACGTCATCGGTGGAGTGACGACGAGAAGCACTGCTTTGCAAACATCTGCGATGCGCAGTTCCAGTACAGCTATGAGTATTTGGGGAACACGCCAAGATTGGTCATCACACCGCTAACAGATCGATGCTACATCACCTTAACTCAAGTGATTTGTAATCCACGTATTTGCACGCAGTAATGAGTAGTAATTGTAATGATTGTAGTCTCTGCATTTGATTATGGGAGGAGGACCAGCTGGACCAGCAGGAACGGGTAAAACCGAAACCACAAAGGATTTGGGTCGTGCCCTTGGAATAATGGTCTATGTTTTCAACTGTTCCGAGCAAATGGATTATAAAGTACAGTGCCCCATGGATCAACTTGATGCAATATTGGTTTACACTGTTTTTTAGTCCTGCGGGAATATTTACAAAGGTCTGGCACAAACCGGTGCTTGGGGATGCTTCGATGAATTCAATCGCATCTCCGTTGAGGTGCTTTCTGTTGTCGCGGTCCAAGTTAAGTCAGTTTTGGATGCGATTCGCCATAAGAAGACCACATTTGATTTTATGGGCGACATGATACAATTGGTACCCAGTGTTGGGATCTTCATTACCATGAATCCGGGCTACGCTGGAAGGACCGAACTTCCGGAAAATTTGAAAGCTCTTTTTAGGTAAGGGGGTCTTTAACAATTTTTAGATTTGAAGCAAAACAAATCTATATTTTGTAGGCCATGTGCGATGGTGGTACCCGATTTCGAGTTGATCTGTGAAATTATGTTGGTGGCTGAAGGCTTTCAAGAGGCCAAAATTCTCGCAAGGAAGTTCATCACTCTGTACACACTTTGTAAGGAGCTCTTGTCGAAACAGGACCACTATGATTGGGGTCTGAGAGCAATTAAGTCCGTACTAGTTGTTGCGGGTTCACTGAAACGAGGGGATCCCGGTCGGCCGGAAGAGGAAGTCCTAATGCGGGCCCTGCGTGATTTCAACATTCCAAAGATTGTTACCGATGATACTCCCGTTTTTATGGGTCTCATTGGGGACCTCTTTCCCGCATTGGAAGTTCCCAGAAAGCGTGATGCTGACTTTGAACGCTCTGTAAAGCAAGCCGCTTTGGACCTGTTTCTACAGCCAGAGGATAACTTTATTTTGAAAGTGGTTCAACTTGAGGAACTGCTCGAAGTGCGGCATTCGGTGTTCATTGTTGGTAATGCGGGTACTGGTAAAACACAGGTCTGGAAAACCCTATTAAGAACTTACCAGAACATCAAGAAGAAACCGGTTTACAATGACCTTAATCCGAAGGCAGTGACGAATGATGAACTGTTTGGTATTATTAATCCCGCAACGAGAGAGTGGAAGGATGGGTTACTTTCAGTCCTTATGCGAGAGCAAGCTAATCTCATAGGTGACCATCCCAAGTGGATATTACTAGATGGCGATATAGATCCCATGTGGATTGAATCCCTCAACACAGTAATGGATGATAACAAGGTGTTGACCTTGGCTAGTAACGAACGCATTGCATTAACACCCACGATGCGTCTGTTGTTCGAAATCTCGAACTTACGTACAGCAACACCTGCAACCGTCTCACGTGCGGGGATCCTCTATATTAATCCACAGGATCTAGGATGGAATCCATTCGTAACGTCGTGGATTGAGACGCGGACCAGTTCGTCGGAGAAATCCCACCTAATCGCTCTCTTCGATAAGTACATCCCAAGTTGTTTGGATAATGTCCGAATCAGATTCAAGAAAATCACACCAATCGCGGAAACCTCCCACATTGAAATGCTTTGTCACTTGCTAGAATGCCATCTGACATCGGCAAACACCCCTCCCGATTGTCCTAAAGAATGGCTGGAGTTATACTTTGTCTTCAGCTGTGTCTGGGCATTCGGATCCGCCATGTTCCAGGACCAGGGAGTCGATCATCGGACGGAATTCACGAAATGGTGGGTGAACGAGTTCAAGACGGTGAAGTTCCCCGTGAATGGAACAGTGTTCGACTACTACATCGACCAGCAGAGCAAGGAATTCGTCCCTTGGACGGAGAGTCTTACCAAATTTGAGCTTGATCCCGACGTACCACTGCAAGCGGTTCTAGTCCACACCGCCGAATCGATTCGAGTGCGTTACTTCTTGGACATCCTCATGGCAAAACGCCATCCCGTCATGCTCGTGGGTAACGCGGGTTGCGGCAAGACCGTTCTGGTGTCTGAGAAACTCGCTTCCCTCTCCGAGAACCACGTCATCGCGAAAGTCCCTTTCAACTTCTACACCTCCTCCGAGATGCTCCAGAAGATCCTCGAAAAGCCCCTAGAGAAGAAGGCCGGTAGGAAATATGGGCCGCCTGGGGGCAAAACCTTGGTCTACTTCATAGACGACATGAATATGCCGGAAGTGGACGCTTACGGCACGGTGCAACCACATACCCTGATTCGCCAGCACCTCGACTATGGTCATTGGTACGATCGCAGCAAGTTATCGCTCAAGGATATCCACAATTGTCAATACGTCTCTTGCATGAACCCCACTGCGGGCAGTTTCGTGATCAATCCGCGTCTTCAAAGACACTTCTACGTGTTTGCCATCAGTTTTCCGGGTAATGCTGCTCTCACCACAATCTATCATACCATCTTGTCTCAGCATCTGAACAGCAACGAATTGAAATTCCCTTCAACCGTTCAGTACCTTACTGAGAACATCGTCAACGCTACTGTGGCTTTGCACCACAAAGTATCCCAGATCTTTCTTCCAACTGCAATTAAATTCCATTACATTTTTAATTTACGGGATGTATCGAACATTTTCCAGGTTGGTAATATCACCTGCCAACAATGCACAAATCTAAAACATGCATTTTTTAGGGGTTGCTCTTTAGTACAAATGATTGCCTTCATCAACCGACAGACCTAATAAGACTCTGGTTACATGAGAGTCAGAAGGTCTACGGTGACAAACTCATTGATGAGAAGGACATGGATATCTTCACTAAGCTGCAAGTAGATATTTTCAAGAAGAAGTTTGAGGAAATCGACGAATCCGTCATTTTCGCGAAACCGAATATTTACTGTCACTTTGCTGGAGGTATCGGGGAGCCAAAATATATGCCCATTACAGACTGGGAGAAGTTGAACCATTTGCTGACGGAAGCAATGGCTAGTTACAATGATCTTGTTGCCGCAATGAATCTGGTGTTGTTTGAAGACGCCATGATGCACGTGTGCAGGATCAATCGAATTCTGGAATCTCCACGAGGGAGTGCACTTTTGGTGGGGGTCGGTGGAAGCGGCAAACAATCTCTGTCGCGTTTGGCAGCATTCATCTCATCTTTGGAGGTGTCCCAGATCCAATTGAAGAAGGGTTACGGAGAGGCTGACCTACGCGCAGAACTTTCCGTTTTGTATTCCAAGACGGGCTTGAAGAATGTGGGAATTATGTTCTTGATGACTGATGCGCAAGTATCGAATGAGCAGTTCCTGGTGTTAATTAACGATATGCTGGCTTCTGGCGAGGTTCCCGACATGTTTACCGATGACGAAATTGAGAGTATCATCGCAGGGGTGCGCAACGAGGTGAAGGGTGCTGGATTGGTGGACTCACGCGAAAACTGCTGGAAGTTCTTCATTGATCGCGTGCGACGCCAACTCAAAATCGTGTTGTGCTTTTCCCCCGTCGGTTCAACGCTTCGAGTGCGTTCGAGGAAGTTCCCCGCAATCATCAACTGCACTCAGATCAATTGGTTCCACGAGTGGCCCCAAGAAGCGTTGATCTCCGTCTCTCTAAGGTTTGTCACTGAACTGGAGGTACTACCGGTAAGTTCCACTCCGTGTAGATTGTCAAAGCTTGGAATAACATCTGGTCTTACTTGCAGGTTGATCTGTATGAACAAGTAGCACGTTTTATGGCGTTTGCACATACCTCCGTCAATTCCATGTCGAAGCAGTACCTTCAGAATGAGCGAAGGTATAACTACACCACACCTAAGTCGTACCTGGAGCAGATAAACCTCTATGCAAAGTTACTGCGGCAGAAGACGACAGAGTTGCAGGTGAAGGTTCAGCGACTAGAGAATGGCCTTGATAAGCTGCGTAGTACCGCCGTCCAAGTGGACGCGCTCAAAGCAAAGCTGGCGATTCAAGAGGTGGAGTTGAAGGAGAAGAACGAAGCGGCCGACGAGCTCATTAAGATCGTTGGCGTCGAAACGCAGAAGGTCCAGAACGAGAAGCTGTTCGCCGACGAAGAAGAGGAGAAGGTGGCGATTATCGCCGAGGAAGTGCTGCAGAAGCAGAAGGACTGCGAGGAGGACCTCGTGAAAGCTGAACCGGCCCTGTTGGCAGCCCAGGAGGCCTTGAACACCCTCAACAAGGCCAACCTCACCGAGCTGAAGAGCTTCGGATCCCCGCCAGGTGCCGTTACCAATGTTACCGCAGGTGTCATGGTGCTCCTTGCTCCGAATGGAAAGATACCCAAAGACCGAAGTTGGAAAGCAGCCAAGGTAGAACTGCACATAGATCTCCTCTCATTCGTGATTACGATCCCCTGTTGTCTCAGATTATGATGGCCAAAGTGGATGCCTTCCTCGATTCTCTGATTAACTACGATAAGGAGAATATTCATCCGGAGATTATCAAAGCCATCGAACCGTATCTGAAGAATGCCGAATTCGAGCCGGAATTCGTGCGCTCCAAGTCCGCAGCGGCAGCAGGATTATGTGCATGGGCCATTAACATCATCAAATTCTATGAGGTCTACTGTGATGTCGAGCCAAAACGTCAAGCACTCGCGCAAGCAAACGCCGACCTTGCTGCTGCTGAAGAGAAGCTCAACGTTATCAAGAAGAAAGTTGCGGTTAGTATTGCCTAACTAACTTGAAACCTTATTCTTCTCTCTGCCACTTGCAGTCTCTCGAAGATCAACTTGCCACTCTCACAGCGGATTTCGAGAAAGCCACCAAGGAGAAGCTACTCTGTCAGCAAGAAGCAGATACTACCAATGCTACCATCCGATTGGCAAATAGATTGGTTGGTGGCCTCGCCAGTGAGAATATCCGATGGGCAGAAGCTGTGAATATGTATACTTAAGTCTTTAGTTTCTCTCATCTTGATCAAGGTAACTGTAACCGTCATCTTCCAGCTTTATGGAACAAGGGAAAATGTTACCCGGCGATATCCTGCTGGTAACAGCCTTCATCTCCTATGTGGGATGCTTCACAAAGCAATACCGACAAGACCTGCTTCACAAAATGTGGTTGCCCTTTATCGCACAGATGGATGTGAGTGAAAAGAGGAAATGATTGCAAAAGCGAATGACTAACACTCCATATATTGTAGCCACCGATTCCAATCAGCAAGGGCCTCGATCCCTTGACACTCATGACGGATGATACGCAGATCGCGAAGTGGAACAACGAAGGCCTGCCGAGTGATCGAATGAGCACCGAGAACGCGACCATATTGTCCAACACTGATCGATGGCCACTAATGATCGATCCGCAGGTAGGCTACAATCTCCAGTCGCAATTCAAGCACTGCATCTAGAATCACAAACAGCTGCAGGGAGTGAAATGGATTAAGGAGAAGTACGGGAATGCGCTACGCGTGATCCGTCTCGGCCAACGGGGTTATCTTGACATCATCGAGAAATCAATAACCGTTGGTGACATCGTCCTCGTCGAGAACATCGGCGAGAATATTGATCCCGTCTTAGACACACTCCTTGGTCGAAATCTGATCAAGAAAGGAAAGTGAGTTTTTGCAATATTCTTCTCCCTTAATTCACTCCTATGTCGCAGAGCCATCAAAATCGGTGATAAGGAGATTGAGTATAGTGCGACGTTCCGCCTTGTTCTGCATACCAAAATGGCGAACCCACATTACAAGCCCGAGATGCAGGCTCAAGCGACTCTCATCAACTTCACAGTGACACGCGACGGTCTCGAGGACCAACTGCTCGCTGAAGTGGTCAAGGCCGAACGCCCCGACCTCGAACAGCTGAAAGTAACTACCCAAAACCCTCCCGAGGTACCCTGACTAATGTCTTTGATCAAGGCAGAGCTCACCAAGCAGCAGAATGACTTCAAAATCATGCTCAAGTCGTTGGAGGACGATCTATTGTCACGACTTTCATCGGCCGGTGGCAATCTGCTGGGCGACACCACACTGGTAGAAAACTTGGAGACGACGAAGCGGACGGCAGCGGAGATCGAGGTGAAGGTCACCGAAGCGAAGATCACTTCACTCCAGATCGATGAAGCACGTGAACACTATCGGCCAGCGGCAGCACGAGCCAGTCTACTCTACTTCATCCTGAACGACCTGCATACCATCAATCCGGTCTATCAATTCTCATTAAAGGTTTGCCCAATCAGCATCCAAATGACTTCACTGAAGTTAATGTTAATGACCTTCCAGGCATTCAGCGTAGTCTTCCAAAAGGCAATAGCAAAAGCCCCACCTGCCGAAATCGTCGCCACGCGGGTAAACAATCTTATTGATTGCATTTCGTTCTCCGTCTTTCAATATACCACGCGGGGTCTGTTCGAATGTGACAAGCTCATCTTTGCTTCCCAAATGACATTCCAAGTGAGCATGAACTACTAATAACATTTTGATACCCCAATGCTTACTGTCCTAGATTCTCCTAATGAGCGAGGAAGTTTCCACGGTGGATCTGGACTTTCTGCTGCGGTTTCCCATTCAGCCCCACGTCACATCGCCTGTGGAGTTTCTCTCGAACTCCAGCTGGGGTGGCATATGCAGTTTGGCCGCACGCGATGAGTTCCGCAACCTGGATCGAGACATTGAGAACTCGCCCAAACGCTGGAAGAAGCTCGTTGAATGCGAGTGTCCCGAAAGGGAGAAGTTCCCGCAGGAATGGAAGAATAAAACAGCTCTGCAGCGCTTGTGTATGATGCGTGCCCTCCGTCCAGATCGAATGATATACGCCATGATGTAGGTTCTCCCGATTTTTTGCGAACAATGTCCAAATCTGATCTTGCAGTGCGTTCATCGAGGAGAAGTTGGGATCCAAGTATGTGGAGAACAAAACGATTGAGTTTTCGAAATCCTTCGAGGAGACCAGTCCGTCGACACCGATCTTTTTCATTCTATCGCCCGGCGTTGACCCCTTGGGAGATGTCGAGCAATTGGGCCAGAAGCGTGGGTTCACTGCCGATGCAAAGAACTTTCACAATGTGTCACTGGGTCAGGGACAAGAGGTTGTGGCGGAGAAAGCAATGGAGATCGCTGCTCGAAACGGGCACTGGGTGGTGTTGCAAAACATTCATCTCGTTAAGAAGTGGTTGCCGACGCTGGAGAAACACTTGGAGCGGTATGCGGATGGCTCACACTGCAACTACAGAGTGTTTATGAGTGCGGAACCGGCTGCAACTGCTTCTGCTCACATCATTCCTCAGGTACCTTCAGAATTTTGCAAAATTGGAACTCGATAATTCTCTTGGGATTTCTAGGGGATCCTCGAATCGTCGATAAAGATCACCAACGAACCACCAACAGGCATGCAGGCGAACCTTCACAAAGCTCTGGCGAACTTCAATCAAGAGACCTTGGAGCAATGCACTAAGGAAGCTGAATTCAAAGTGATTCTTTTCGCTCTCTGCTATTTCCACGCAGTCGTCGCCGAACGTAGGAAATTCGGTCCGCAAGGATGGAACAAGATCTATCCTTTCAATGTGGGCGATCTGAAGATTAGTGTTTTCGTCCTCTACAACTACCTGGAGAACAATTCAAGGGTGCCCTGGGAAGACTTGCGGTATCTCTTCGGCGAGATCATGTATGGAGGTCATATCACTGACGACTGGGATCGGAGGTTGTGCATTTCGTATTTGGAGGAGTTACTGCAACCGGAGTTGGTAAGCTATTCGACGTTTGGATGTTGGAAAGGTTACTAGGTTAGTTTGTTTAGATCGATGGAGAGTTGCATCTTGCTCCGGGCTTTGCAGCCCCTCCAAACACCGATTACCTGGGGTACCATGCATATATCGATGAGCAAATGCCTTCCGAATCGCCATACCTCTATGGGCTACATCCAAATGCGGAGATTGGATTCCTCAGCACCACTGCAGAGTGCCTCTTTCGTACCGTCTTCGAAATGCAGCCGCGCGATGCGGGCACGTCGGGCGGGACAACGGTGACACGCGAAGATAAAGTCAAGCAGCTGATCGACGAAATGCTCGAGAAGCTGCCGGAGGAGTTCAACATGGCGGACATCATGGGCAAGGTCGAGGAGCGCACGCCGTACGTGATCGTCGCGTTCCAGGAGTGCGAGCGCATGAACTACCTCACGGGCGAGATCAAACGCTCGCTACGCGAACTGGATTTGGGCCTGAAGGGCGAGCTGACCATCACGTCGGACATGGAGGACCTCGAGAATGCGCTCTTCCTCGACCAGGTGCCGCCCGTATGGTCAGCGCGCGCGTATCCTTCCCTCCATGTCCTCAGCACGTGGTTCATCGATCTGCTGCTGCGCATTCGCGAGCTGGAGACGTGGTCCACAGATTTTGTGGTACGTAGAGTCCTTTCAAATGTCTCGAGATGAATGTCATCATTCTGGTTTTTGCAGCTGCCGACGTCCGTTTGGCTGGGTGGATTCTTCAATCCTCAATCGCTACTCACCGCCATTATGCAGAGCACGGCACGGAAGAGCGAATTGCCGTTGGACAAGATGTGCTTGCACTGCGACGTCACCAAGAAGCATAAAGAAGATTTCACGTGAGTGGATTACTTCATTATCTCGGCCCGCAATTGCAAATGGACACTTTTGGTGGCAGGAGCGCACCCAGAGAAGGTGCCTACGTGCATGGCTTCTACATGGAGGGTGCCCGTTGGGACACGCAGGCAGGAATCATCATGGACTCGCGTCTCAAGGAGCTGTTTCCTGCGATGCCCGTGATCAACATCCGTGCGATCACGCAGGACAAGCAGGAGTTGCGCAACATGTATGAATGTCCCACGTATAAAACCCGATCCAGGGGACCCACTTATGTGTGGACTTTTAATTTGAAAACCAAGGACAAACCAGCTAAGTGGACGCTTGCTGGTGTCGCACTTTTATTACAAACTTAAAGTACATGATTCAATTCGGTTTATAATCTATAATTATGTAGATAAACGGAATGAAATTTCATTTGCTTGTTGCATAAAACTACTTAGGTAGCTCTATAAAAATATAATCATAATACTGTACCTCTTACTATTTTGCTGCATATATTCTTCGAGCACGAAATTAATGTTTGTAAAATTTAGTCTACTAGACTTTGGAAGAATGTAGAAAGAATTTTGAACTGATTTATTATTGATCAGCTCTTCAAAACATGTTCTAACCTCATTGCTTGTGCTAAATGTACCAACGTTTTGCTTGCACAAATGTTTAAAATATCTTAACAGAATGCTTCAACAAATTTACTTACCATATACTATTAAACTCTCCAAAGACAATGCGTGAAATAATTAATGCATTTAATAAATACCAACATTCCAGTCCCATGTTTTGAAGCAATTCTTCTAAATTAGGGCAGTGCCAAATTCAAAGTTAAGCTACATTAAAATGGCTAGGATCTATTGGCGTTTCTATAGACTGCCCAAATTATTGTTGTAAGTAGAATGCGAATAACAAATGAAGTTTCTACAGCTTTTGTTTATCTACATAGCAACTGTGTGAAATGTTACTTCCATCGATTGAAATACACTCTCAAGTCATTAACATACAACCACTTCATGGATAATAGTTATGCAGCGGATGTCTGTATGGAACCTTTATTTTGGTTTGTGGATAATTCCACATATGCAATTGGCCCAGTAAGTTTAATTACTAACTCTATATGAGAAGACATTTAAGGCTGGTTTCAGTTTTTTGTCATTGCTGTAGTTGTACTGACTGCAATTGTTGTGTTCATTGCCTATTGGTTGGGATTACCCTATTGGTGGTATCGGAATCCAATGGTTTGCGTTTTTCTAGTCATTTTTGGTAATTGGCTACTGTTGAATGTCTCATTTCATTATTATATGGCTGTTACAACTTATCCAGGCTATCCACCTCAAGTACGTATGTATCACAATTAATACATCACAATTTCTAATACATGCTTGCATAGGGAGAACTTATTACTGAAGCTGTGAGTATTTGTAAGAAATGCATCTCCCCAAAACCACCTCGGACCCATCATTGCTCAGTGTGCAATAGGTGCATCTTAAAGATGGATCACCACTGTCGTATCCTTTGGTAAAGTTGACCAGTCAGAATTATGTTTACGATATTGTATGTTCCTTGACTTGCTCGGTTTAGCTTGGTTAAATAATTGCGTAGGTTACCGAAATCACCGCTACTTCTTCCTTTACATGGCATACATGGTTGCGGGTGTTTTGTTCATTATCGTGTTTGGTGCGGAATTTGCGTACCAAGAAATATGGCTGAGCCCCGAGCTGGATGACCCCGACCTGGAGGGCCATCCGGTGCGGCTGAACAAAACCGGGGCGATTATAATGATGACGGAGGCGTACTACCAGTCCGGACCGACGGCTCGACCCCAAGAGGAGCGCGATGTGCCCGCGATCGAGACGTGGCGACGGCGAGCGATCATCTTCATGGCGCTGATCAACATCGGGGCGCTCTTCGCGCCAGGGGGGCCGCTTGCCTGGCACAGTCGGCCCGCCCCCAAGGGCGCGC
>JAODFX010014305.1:0-11076 GCA_027580035.1 Dorylogaster longipes | reverse complement strand
TTTAAGTTACAAATCAAAGATTTCATTCCAATTCTTTGAAAACATGCTGTTTTAGTAATACTGTAGAACCTGTCAAGTTGGCCACCTTCATAAGTTGGCCACATGTGTATGGAACAATTAGTATTTTTTATACCTCTGTATGTTGGCCATTGCAGTACTTCAAGCCAGTCAAATACAGTGTGTCTGTGTCATGTTGTTTGCGATCTTTTATTACATTCATTAGTGAGAATTTAAAAAAATAAAAGCTAAAGCTAAACCTTAAAAACTACTTTTTAAAAGCTAAGCTAAGTTAAATTCCTTTTTCTATTTGCCAGTTTTAAATTATATTAGAAAATATCAACAGCCCAAATCGTTTCGATTACTACGTCATCTTCGTCATCTTCAGATGCAAGAAAATCTGAATTAAAAATCTCAAAAATTAATATACAAAATTTTAATAAAGAAAATGTTTAGAATACTTGCATTTTCTTCAGAGTATTAATTATTATTGATTAACTATTTTACGGTGCATTTAATAATTTGGCGACCTCTTTAAGTTGGCCACTTTTTTTTAGCCAAACCGTTGTGGGTCTCATTGGTATTGCGTTAAATATATCCCAAAGACTCGGAAACCGGAAGTAATCATTTTGCAGTCGCCATTAGTAGCTAATGATATGGGTACGGCGCACTGGGTGAGCGAATAGACTCATTAGCGTAAAAAAAAGAACGCTTTTGGGCAGTCACCCCATTTATCTGCTTTGTTTCCGGTTCAGGATTACAATCGCGGTAATCGACCGTACCTACTCATGAAAACAATCGCCTTTTATCAAGGAGATAACACCAAAAAACGTAAAAGTATTTTTTGTGCGATTGATTGATGGGCAACGCGATTTTTTCAAGTTGCGTGCATTTGTGTTATTCATTAGTTGCCATTGTACTCGACCACCCTGCAACGAAGATCGAAAAAAAAAGAAAAAAAGAAAAGCTAGCAACAATGCGCGTCGATTTAGCTCGCTTTGTTCCCGCACGGATGTGGAACAAATGCGTGGGTGCGAATGAACGAGCGCGGCGCTCGTCGAACGTTATCAGCATGCATCTGCTGTCAAGCGCGCTGGTCGTGAATGCCCCCTCTGCATGAGAGTTTGCGCTCAAATCGGTTAGCAGAGCACCAGCGCCACCTCTATCGGCATTAAAAATAGTCGTCAACGTTCTTGCTTTGCACGTTCTGTTGTCGTCGATTTGTTTGTTGATATTTCACCTCGCAATGGAATTTTGCATTGTGCTTTTGCCTAATTTTATACTTATCTAAATTCCAAATTCAAATTTTAACTTTAGACTGTTGGAATGTCAGCATCGACGAAAAAAAACCGGTGTTTTATTCAACGGCTTTTTCTAACGCCGAGCCCCGTGAGGTTAACCGACAGAAAATAACCGGTTTTGCTACATCCGTTTATTTTTGCTGGTTAAATTGGTTATCTTGTAAATTAGATTCAAACCAGAAAAAAAATTAAAGATTAAACATAATAATATAATAACATAAAGATAACACAATAACCATACAAAACCACCACCAAAACAACCAGTTATCGATTAAAAACCGAACCTTCAAAATAACCGGTTTACAAAAAATAAATAAAAACTTGTTTTTAAAACACCGGTTTATTTTTTGACTTTCATCGGTTTTTTTTTTTGACACCCATCACTTAATCCCCCGATTAACCCACAGAAAATAATCGGTTTTGCTACTAACGGTTATTTTTGCTAGTTAAATTGGTTATCTTGTGAATTAAACGCAAATCAGAAGAAAAAATTTAAGATTAAACATGAGTTTCAGCATTAAGGACGCTTTAGAATAAACGAGTTGCATGATAGGCGAATAGATGGCGCTAGCGTTGAAACCATAAAAACCACCCCTAAAATAACCGGTTATCAATTAAAAACCGAACCTACAAATAATTACAAATGAAAAGTGTTTTTTAAAACACTGGTTCATTTTTTACATCCTGCTGCTGTCCAAAAGTGGAACTGTAATCATGATAATGATAAAATTTGCGCAATGCGGCAATCCATGCACTTGGCACGACTTCCAAATGTTTGATTAGCAATGCCGTTTGATTTCCGTGTGCATTGAATGATTGAATGCATTCGTGTGGTGGCAAGTAGGCAAGAAAGCCAAAACCAAAGCCAACGCCAAAGAAAACAAGTAATTATTCATTTCGACGGTGGATATCTCCAGCTACTTGCTGCGATCTTGATTCCAGAGCAGGATCGTATTTCATCCCAAACGTATTCGGAAACTTTTTGCGATGAATGATGTATTCGTCATTGAGTTAAGATGTTTTACACTTAATCCACTAATGAATCCAAACTTATTTTGCAGAGAGTCGTCAAATCTCAAACTAATTGCAGTATTCGAAGCGATTCCACGCTACAAAATGTTATTCGTGAATAGGATGGCGAAATAAACTGGCATAATTTGAATTCGCGATTTCTCCATATTTCTTTATGAAAATCTCGCTCCGTGGCCTCCGACTCGAGTGGCTTCTAGTGAAGAAGAAGCTAATCGAATATTAAACATTCTCTGCGCATTCAGCAGAACCATTTATATTCTTGTTATCGAGCGCAGAAGTGGTTAGGATTATTGCATATATAAGTGGCTAGTGATATTCAATAAGTGAACGCAGCCGGTTCTTTTTCTTGCTTGTAGTTGATTTATAAGTTCGGTTGAAACGTTGATAACGTTTAAGGTTCTGTCAAGTTCTGGTTTCCCACTTCCACTGTCTTCTCGTGCTGGCATTCCATTTGGGCGAACTCAAGCGGGCTTGAAGTGGTGTGATGCGAAACTGTTCATTTGAGTTCAATCAAAGTCACCGCTACCAACCTGCGAGAATTTCCATTGAATGACTGCTTCCAAACAGAACTGCAGATGTGTTTGGAATAACTGCCGTTCGTCACGGGCCACTAACACCTAGTTAAGACGCAATTGGAGTCAAGTCAAGTCAGTCAGACTGGAGGAATTTTCCGCTGAAGACAAACATTGCAAATTTAACTATCGCTTCAGCTTTATTTCAAACGCGTCGTGCAGTTTCAAATGGAGAGACATCTTCGCAGCAGAATTAAGAATAGAAATAGATGAACTGCTTCCGAATGCTGGGAATTCCAGTGTTTATCTGATTTGCTGTTTAAAGATGACAATTAGTTAATGTTATGTGTTATGTGCATAATTTGCCGATGGGTGTTTGTGTTTGCATATTTGTTTGTTATAGTTTTTATTAAATCTAGTCATATTATGATTTAAGTATCGATCGATATTTTTCTATAGTTCTTCGAACGCCTATGAAATATTTTTGCTCTAACTTAGTTTTGATTTTAGGACGTGTCGAAATTTCCAAAAATTTCTCGCTTCTTAGCGTTGTCACGAAATTAACGACTATCGTTAAATCTTAATACTTCCGTAATTACTGAGGAATCATAGGCGTTCTAGGAATTATAGAAAGAACAAATATGTCGAGTTTCAACGGAGTCTGGTTGAAGTGATATCTAATGACATTTAAATCAAAATAGAAATAATTTCTATTTGCAACACAATGGCTCATCGGAAAATTATGCAAGAAAATTTGCAAATCGTCAAAAGAGTCAGGAGATATGAAAGAAAAATCTATTTATGTTAAATATCCCAAATATCGTCAAGCTAACGCAATATTCACAATAGAAAGTCGGATATAGAATTAACCAAATCCATTTTTCCTGTAATATTTGTTCTAACGAGAAGTATGTTTAATAATCTTATGGTCTAATTTAAAAAATTGACTCTCTTTGAAATTTAAATATTATTTCATCCAAATTTTATTTTCACATTTTTGTCGCCCAATTATTGTAACTTAACGTCTTAACAAATCATTGCAATTCTTTACCGCTTCTTTCGTTATTACCAATAACGATGGCACGATCTAAAGCAGTTTACGTTACGGGCACATAAAATCACTGCTTGCATCACAAATATCATTCGGTTATCAAATGGAATTTAAATAGTATATATATCATTTGCAGCCGGTTGTTTGATTTAAGGGATTTTCCAGCGAAGTGACAATAAACATTTACCATTTAGTATTCGTGAAACTGTGTACTTTTCGATGTGTATTTTTGTATTATGGGTCACTTTTAGACATTTAGCAAACACATCGTTAGGTGTAGAATGCAAAAACATGCAAAAAAAAATCGAGAGAGTGACGTGATTTCGCGCTTAGGAAGGAGGAGGAGGAGGATCCGCGCTAGCAGGAGTGTAGCAGACGTCGTGTCGTCCTGCGTGTGGCGTCCTGCGCCGTTGCGGCGTCGCAGGACGATGCGGCAGGAGCGCGTACGCTCCCCGCCGCTCTCGCTATTCCTCGCCCGCCTCGCGTGCCGTGCGCTTTCCTGCAATCAGTCAGTCGGTGAACGTTCGCGAGTCGCGGCGAACGCGTTCCTCATCGTCCGCGTTACTCGCCGCCGTCGCCGCCGCCGTCGTTGTCTCTTACTCGCCCACCACCCCAACTCGACATCCACATGCTTGCTGCTGCTCGCAGGCGTTCCGAAAGCATGGAGTTGCTAAACACTTGAAAGAGAAAGATATCAACGGTTTTTGAATCTGGCGTGACATCTATCCATCGACACCCAACTCTCAGCGCGCACCGTGACCGTGGAGACTGACTTTCTTATCGATATCAATCGGGTCATCGGCTAGCTAGCACCGCTCTTGCTGTCTCGCGCAATGCAGCACCATCCCGGATCGTGGTACCTGCCGTGGGGGGTGCCCCTGCAGAAGATGGTCGCCGTGCCGATCCACCCCGGTGGGCCGTTGCACCTTCAACCGCCTGCTGCGATGCACGTGCAGCCGATGCTCACCGGCCTGCCGGCGCCGCTTGCCACGCTGCGCACGTTCGTCGCCCAGCCGGCGATGCGACAACCCCAGAGAAAGGTAACCTCAAAGCTCCGACGGCCTGAATCAACCGCTTTGCCCCCTATTACGCGGCTCATTTTGGGACTTTGCGACTCCTGCTCAAACTGCGAGAGTGAGAATTATTATATAACCTTTCCTAATTGCAATTTTCTTGCTAAATTTCATTCTTCTTATAAAAAATTTACTCTCTTCATTTTAAATATTATTTCATTTCGTATTTTTATGTACCATGTACCTTTACCCTTTCTTTCGTTATTATCAAATAGCGATTAGGAATCTCTGACACAATCGAAAGCAATTTAGATCACGAACACATGAAATCATTTCTTGCATCAGAAATACCATACGGTATCAAAGGGAATTTAAGTGAATTGAATTACCTGTAATTTACAATCGGGTGCTTAATTTAGAAGATTTTCCAGTAACGTGACGATACTGTTTCTCATTGACCCTTTTCCAACAGTTTTCATCGTTCGATTGCGAGTTGCTGCAAGGTTATTTTGCTTCCTTTGCGCGGTGAATTTTTACGGTCATTGAGTTCTGATGTGGTATTGTTATTTTTAAAGTTATTGTTTACATTGCACGCTAGCTGCATCCAAACGCAGCAAGCGCCATTGTTCTACAACACAATACAAATCACAAATATTCATATGGTAGATTGTAGAGTATGGTCGAGATATCGAAGAATGCTTTAAACGCACTATTATGCTAGATTATTGGTAGCAATGGTACCCAATCAAGGTGCCATTTGATTCGGATGTAGAGCTCTACTTAGCTATAGGGTGAAACTTTCCCCACTTCTTTGTGAGGAAGTTAGACGTGGGGACAAGATTGTAAAAGGAAGTGCCATGAAAAATAACGAGAACGATGCAGGTTTACTTTAGACGAATAGAATAAAAAATGGACCAGCCTTTTAAGAATTTGCTATCATCCATTCTTTAATACATTTTTCCAATGAAATACTAGCAAATGATGACCGTAGTGGATATTTATCATTAATGCGCCTTAGCATTCAATGCAAGGTTGAAAACGTTTACATGCAGGTAATCGTTGCGATGTACATTAAAGGAAGACACAACTTTCTTTCGTTAAATTGCTTTATAATGATCAATGTGACGAATGAAAAGCCACAAGCAGCAAAAGTAGCTTAGTTCACATTCTCGATAATTTTATGGTTTAGCTACGGTAGCAATTTCCAAGCGTAGTAAATGCCATTTTATATTTCATAAAGACAACACTCCAATTTCCATTTAAGAATATTTCTATTTTCGACGTAGAAAATTTGCAAACAATATCTTACTTTCGATGCAATTATATCACCAGTTTTGTTTATGATCTCATCTCGGCAGTTGCACGCAAAGTTGTTACAAACTTTGGAGCGCACACAAATCGCAAACCAAAATTCTACGCGGAAAAATCAATGGTAAATATAGACTTCCTCATTGGAGAGCAAGCACACTTGATTGATCACTGCCTAACTCGGTGTTTATTTGCACAGTAGCGGCGCTCGTCGGTGGTGTCCGCTGCGCGCTGAAAATCAAAGCTTTCGCCTGCAGCTTGCCTTCATCACCCACCACCATCATGGACATTGATTTTCCGCGATGCGATGCAGTTGCGCGAAATGGTTGCCATGCACTTTCTGCCAATTCGCACTCGCGCGCGCCCCCAAGTCGAAAGTAGAAAGTTCCCGAATGAAAGCTGGCATCAACTTGGTCGCGGCGAGCTTTTTTTTGCTGCACCTCCGCCACAAAAGCGTGAAGCGTGAGGGTCGGCGACAAAGCGGCGCGTTTAAATGCGCTTCCAGTGTTCACGCTTCGATGTGATTAATTTCCTAATTAGGTTAGCCCCCTTAGTGACATCCACTTGCAAAAAAATCGTTGACTCCAAATTGCCTTTCTAGGCAGTTTTCAATACTCTTCGAAAACGGTTTTGAAGGAACATCAATTTGGCATGAGTTTCGGAACCTTCCCACGAGCAATCAACATCCCATCCGTTGATGGGATTCCGTCTGCACGACGTTGTAAATCCACTCTAAACTCTCGAATGAATGGCAGGAAGGCAGGCAGGCAGGCAGGCCGGGGCCGAATCCTATTCTGTTGCACCTCCACGCATGCGACGTCTAAATTTACGCACGCCGATATGTACATCTGCAATCTTGACGACGTCAGTGCATGTGCGTGCCGGCGCGCCGACGTCTCGATCCTAGGACAAAAGAATTAAAACGAGCGCCGCTGCCCGAAACACCGAAATAGTTGGCGAGCGGTGCTCCTGGCCCACAACACATTTGCACTCACACGCAGAGAGACCTAAGACTACATTGCAGACACAATCTCCAAAAAGCCTTTCGATCTTGGGAGGGGAAAACGCATTTTGTTTTTGCTGCAGTATGTATTGTTGATTCTGGTCCCCACTCCTTCACAAACAGGTTTCGCCGAATTTTGATTATGTAACATTACAGTTTTTGCATGCGCATGTTACTCTTGGATGCTCGTAGAAGTAGACAGAGTTGAACAAGCGAAGCTGGCGATGGCAGCAAGACGCATGGACGGGTGGTTAGTGTCTATTATTATATTTAGATTTGCATGTGTTCCAATGAACTGGCTGCGTCGTCTGCCCTGCCTGGTAGAGACCCACATTTTGTTTGATGTTTTACGACTTACGGATGGAACATAGTAGGGGGAGCAAATTTGGAATTTGGAAATGTCGCCAAATTGAGACCAGATTGCAAATCGAGATCATCATATGTGTTTCTGGGCAAAGTTTGTATGATATACTACGACTTACGGATGGAACATAATGGGGGGAGCAAATTTGGAATTTGGAAATTTCGCTAAATTGAGATCAGATTGCAAATCGAGATTATCACGTGTGTTTCTGGGCAAAGCTTGTTTGATGTTTTACGACTTACGGATGGAACAGAGTGGGGGGAGCAAATTTGGAATTTGAAAACGTCGCCAAATTGCAAATCGAGATTATCAGGTGTGTTTCTGGGCAAAGTTTGTTTGATGTTTTACGACTTACGATTGGAAGATAGTGGGGGGAGCAAATTTGGAATTTGGAAATGTCGCCAAATCGAGACCAGATTGTGCGTTTGTGGGCAAAGCTTGTACACCTTGGACAGTGGTGTGGAGGCTGGTTGCAGTCTGCTCGTTCGCAATTACGAAATGCCTTCGGCGCACGCTTGTAACGTAAAATTCCAGCGAGAGGTTGTACATATTGGCGGTACACGGCCGCACGTCTCGGCGATATTCCCAATAACCGGCGATATTTCATCGCGCGCGTCCACTCACGGCTAACGACGCCAACGCCGGCCGTAAATCAGCGTGCGTATCATAAATCAAAAAATCAACTCGCTGCGCATGGAGTATCGAAAAAGGCTGCAACGATTACGTTGATGAACGTCCCTTGTCCCCGCATAGGCGATAGCTTCGATAGACACTACACTAACTGCATGCGATGTTTGCAAAACTGGAATACGATCCAGGTCAACCACATCTATTGATGCAAATGCATCACGCCGCAGACCAACATCGCTAAATCATTTCGCTAAAAGGCTTAATTTCATACTTCTTATTAATATACAGGGTGATCTGCATACGGAGGGAAATAGGGTCCGGAGAATATTTTTAAAACGAAAAGTTCGTTTAGCATTTTTTCGAAATCGGCTTCGTTAAGGCCATACAACGATTTTACTGATAGCGCAGAACGACTGTTAAGCGGCTGTCAATTGGCCGAATTTTGCAAGTACCTATTGTACAACAAATCATAGCAATTGTTAATGCTAACGAACCGGTCTGGCTGTCAATTGGCCGAATTATCGCTATCGGTAAAATCGATGGGTGGCCTTAACGAAGCCGATTTCGAAACAATGCTAAGCGAACTTTTCGTCTCCCAAAGTTTCTGCGAACCTCGCTAAGACCCTATGTCCCTCCTTATGCTGATCACCCTGTATACGTATGGTATGGCTGTATGATAGATGGATTTATACGTCGTTTGGATTTGCCAGGGTTTTTCTTTTCTTTGGGCGACTTTCCGGTGGCGCCGCGCATGAAATATCGCCGTTGGGGAGCTGCTCCTGTTCCCCCCTCCCTCCTCCCCTCACCGGCCCCTGCTGCATTATGCGTGTGCGCCGCTGTATATCAATTTCATATTTATGCGGTGCTCACTTTGCTACATTTTTCATTCTCTCGTGCGTTCATTCGTTCGTTGGTTCGTTCGTTCGTGCATGTGCATCACATGCAATTCCGGTGACGAGGACGAGGACGACGAATCGATAAATTATCAAATGTCGTGCTCACATTAGCTGCAGCGAGCATGTAATGCGCGACGATCGCAAAGTTCAGGAAATTGTCAGCGTGCGCTATTTGCGCGAATTTTTGATTTCGCTGCGTGCGACTTTGATAACGCGTTTCGGAACTCGTTGAACAATGGATGGACGTTTTGCGGTTATTTGCTTGCTCTGTTGTTGTTTATAGAGTGCAGTAATCGACAATGTTCCTATTGTTATTTGGGAACAATGAGCAAATAACTTTTCCAACTGTGCCAATATTTTTCTAGGTAATCGAATTATGCCAAAATGTAATAATGATTCATGGTGGTAAACGATTTGAATAGCTTTTTGAATTTTTCAGAATTCAAAATTAGACAACACGATCAATAAGAATTGTGGATTGTCCCAGATTCGAAATAGTTGCTACAAAAGTTCAAAAAATTCATTTCTGACCTTTTTTTTTCGGTCTCAAGTTGATGCTGTTTCTGCTGCTCTAATCATCTATCAAAACCAGAATCAAAAATTGGAGAATAAGGACAACAAGAATTCTGCATTTCCGAATTTCAAATTCCGAATCAATAGATGTTAAAATCGAATGACGAATGTTTCTTTGAATGCCCGGTTGGAGTTGGATTGATTGGATTCATTCTTAAAGGATACGTTCCAGATTGTTTTCCGTGCTGTTGATTGCGAAAAAGGTTGTATAATGATTGAATAACATTTTTCGTTCGTGGTGTGCGAGTCGGTTTGTCGCAACGCGAAAATAACGCTTCCCCAAAGTGCGCCGACCTGATTTAGCATGTTATTGGCATTGGTGGCAATGTGGGTTATAATAAAACGTGCAAACAGCATTCGAGTGCAGCCGCGAGCCGGTAAGAAATCCTCCCGCAAAATTACCACTCGACGGCGGCGTAGCGAATACGTTTTTAATCGAATTGCTTGTTTTCGAGCGTATATGCGTGTGTAATAAAGACAGCGATCTGCCGCACCCGTTACGACTTCCTTAATTGAGCATTTACGACAATCGAGTTGGCGAACATTTAGCCGAAACGAGATCGAAATGACTCTCGTTTTACAACTTTTGCGCGTTCGCGACGTGGACATGTCGAAAATAGAAGCGAAGCGAACTGTGCACTCTTTTACTATCTGAATGAAACCGATTTGTTCAGTGTTTGCTCGCTGATGAATATGTGGATGGAGCACGAAAATAGAGGAGAAGATCTTTGTCAAAGGCATGTCTGCAGAGATGACTGCGAAACGGGGAATTATTGTTTATGCTTCGTCTTTGTCCACAAACGAAATGAAATACATGTTTAGGATCAAAGGACTAAATTCGAATTCCATTCGCGCACAAATAACATGCGAAAAATTTACTGTTCGACAGCAATAGAAGTTTCCAAATATTACTGAATATATTTAATTTAGAAAGCTTCCCATTTGGAGTGGTGAAAAGCAAATAAATTTTTCGTGGCCCCAGCGTTTCCCGAAGACTTTTGGAGACCATTTTGACCAATTTGGAAACCAATGAATTTTGGATTCCATTCACACAGTTCTATACAGAGTTAGAATTGCTTGGCAAATTCATTAATTAATTAATTGTGCTTTGAGTGGATGTCAAAAGAGTAAATTTAGCAAAAGAAGAAAGTAATTTTATCCAACTTTACTATATATTTAATTTAGAAAGCTTCCCATTTGGAGTTGTGAAAAGCAAATAAATTTTTCGTGGACCCAGCGTTTTCCGAAGACTTTTGGAAACCATTTTGCCTAATTTGGGAACCAATGAATTTTGGATTTCATTCACCAGTTCTATACAAACAGAGTTAGAATTGCTTGGCAAATTCATTAATTAATTAATTGTGCTTTGAGTGGATGTCAAAAGAGTAAATTTAGC
>JAODFX010014195.1:0-11089 GCA_027580035.1 Dorylogaster longipes | reverse complement strand
TACTTTTTCTCTATTCTAAATTAAATTAAAACAAAAAAAATGTACAAAACTCAATAAAATATAAAAGATTGTACCAATTTATTGCAGTTTGCGAAATATGTATAGAAAAAAGACAAGCAGCCAAAAAGCCAACTTTAGCGGATGCTTCTTTTTAAATATTTAAATAAAATCACTAGATTAATTGTTATTTAAATTTTGTGTTAAATTACTAATAGCTTTGTACAATTCCTTATTCCTTTCAATTCTCAAATTATATTTAAAATTGATTAGGAAATCTAAAATCTGAATTAATAACGGACCAATGAAAGGAACGCATATGATGGCATTTTAAAATAAAATTTGAAGATTTTTTATATTTTATATTTCTTTACTGTAGTTTATTTATTTAGTTATTAAATTTGCAATAATTTAATATAAACTATTTTTAGAATAAACCTTTGAATGAATGGACAAAATGTGCTGTAAAACATAACAAATGCGAACTTCGTGTGGTTTTATAAACAAAAACTTGTTTACACGGAAAATGTTTTACCAAATGCATAGAGAATTATTAGAATTAAGTATTACCTTACTGTACATGTTTGTGCCCACCACAGAGCAAAGTTTAGATAAGTGATTTCAGAATGTTATTTATAGCAAATGTATGACTATTTTTTTTCATTTAATGGTATCATTTTATTTTGATTATTTAAATAGCAAGATTGCTTTCAGCCAGCGTTATTAAAGTAATTTTTTTTAATCCAACAAAACGACCGACATAGATAATAAAGTCGTTTATTACACAGTTTATTTATGATTACCATTGCAATGATTAGCCTTGCGTACGCCTAGAAAAGTAACAATTTCAATTTGATATTTCGCCAAAGCCAAACCGCCCAAACCAACGTGCATGTGTGGTGAAACATAGCGAAACAACGGCGATTGTAGTCGCGCCCGGAACGCACGCGAATCATCCCCCAATCCCTTTGATAGTACTAATCGTGCCGCGGGCGCCGCCACCCCCGCACGGCACAACTCAACTTCAACCGCCGCCGCCACCGCCGCCAACCTGCTACAATGTATCAGCTGAAATTAAACGAAAGTGCTGCAAGTGACACATCGCATGCGCCCGGCGCATCCGCGGCGTCAGCGTGTGGATAAAATACGCTGGCGAAAAATCCAGCAGCACGGTGGTGGCGGCGGCGGCCGTTCGGCGGGTGAAACAGCGCAAGGCGGCGTCGAGGCGGAGTGCGCACGACACGCGCTAAATGGAAAGCGAGCGCGTCGCCCGCGGTTACGTGCTCATCGCGCACATTTTCACCAATTTGCCCGCTGCCGTTGCTGCAAACAATCCAATCCGCGGCGGCGGCAGAGGCGGTGGTAGCGGTGGTGGCGGCGCGTTCGAATGAAATCGGTGGCACACACGCGTTTTGGACGTGATGCCATGTCCGAAATTATGATACATTAATTAAAATTTTCGCGCTTGATGGGAGCTGTATACGCGGCGGCAGCGGCAACGCTCGTTTTTAGCTCTCTCACATCCACTCTCTCTCTCTCTCTTTCTCTCTCTATCGCTCTTTCTCTCTCTTTTGCAGTGCTCCATTTCGCCATTCGAAATAATTACAATCGGTGGTGGCGGCGCCGGGTTCGCATTGCTGTCGGCTGTCAAAACAGACAATGTTTTGTACGCACGCCGTTTTTGTTGCGTGCGAACGTGCGTGCGATTGCAAATTGAAAAGGTTAAACGGAACTGAATTAACAATCTACGGCAAATATGTAGCGAATCAGCTTCATAAAGCACATTGAATAACTTTTGACTTCTTTTGGAAGTTAAATGTCCTTTTTGAAATCACACCTCGGCTTGTTTAAGAGATGTAATTTAATTTTTTAATAAATAATATCCAACAAATTCTACACAACTATAGTCTAATCTTGTCAAAATATATAGCATGTATTTATTTCTACAATATTAATTAATACCTTGAAACACTCATTTATTATTATTCCGCAATGCTTTTCTTGTGATGCTCAATGATTTAAATTAACAACAAGAAAATAAAATATTTTGTCAGATTTTCTTTGCTTTCTACAGATCTAAGAAAAAAAAATTAAATTCTTTCGAGTATTATAGTAATTTCCAACACAAAAAACGATTAAAGATACTATAAAGGCTTTATTTAGTAGGCTAAAAATTATAACTATATCAACAACTTTTCATCTTCTGAAAGTTTCAAATGTTCGTAATTTCAAATGAAAGAGTTATAGAGTCAAGCAACATAGTGGCAGTCAATGAAAATAAAATTTATTGTTTAATTGATTGACTAGTGCTTTCTGTATTTTGTAAATCCATTAGATTAGAGATCAAAATGGAAATCCTTTTGTAAGAAGCAAGTATCATCATTTCTAAAGCACAAATTTCATCAATATTTTACTATCAATGCAGAAAAATACATCCGAGAATCAATAACAAGCATGTATCTGCAAAGCGATGGAAAAATCTATTTAGAAAATAGTGTTGGTGATGCAATGTTCTAAATTGTTAGTCCTACATTAGCACCAATAACTAGAAATTAAGATTAACGCTGTGTACAACAGGACGAATTGAAGTGGTAAAAGACAGAAACTGCAACTAAGATTTGAGATAAAAATTGAAATACTTCAAACAATCCAAAAATCATCATTGTTAAATTACCAACTACATTAGGTTATACCGGTTATATATATTTTCGTTAAAATACATCTCGTAAAATACATCTGAAAATCATTAACGAGCCAGTATCCACAAAACAATGGAAAAATCTCAATTGGCGCAAATATGCAGAATATTAGAAGAAAAAAAAAAAACAATAACAATAACATTAAGGCAATGTTAAATAGTGAAAATTGAAGTAGTAAATGAGAGAAAGACACTTTTTCTATATTGTAAAGCTACTAGATATGAGATAAAATTTGAAACACTTGTAGGAATCCGAAAAATAACCTTTGCTATCAAGTCCAAATGCCATCTTTATATTGTGTTTATTTCGAAAAGCAATTGAACAAGGAGAATAAAACATATCGGAATGTTTGTCATAAACCACAATGAATTCCTTAGAAATTCATAAATGTTATGTTTATATTCTAATGATTTGTTTAATTTCTATTCTTTTATGAGATCTCATTCCCGAGATGCATTTTTCTTTTCGAAGATTGGCAATTTCTTTAATTTCCGTTAATAAAATGGCCATATGCAATTAAGTGGTTCAAGATCCATTGCTCTATGATCTACCTTTCGAGATTTTTGCAATGTCGAAAATTAAGAGTAAGTAAAAGTAAGCGATATTCAAATATAAAGTTGAAAAATTTTCAAAAATCTGGCGATTGTCTTCTCGATTATTTCGTGAGCAGTAAGAGGCATTTAGTGGTTTCCTATACAATTCTGAATCGTTCTTTTTGCTCTATTCATATCTAACGTCAGCTCAAGAGTGCGATTTACAAACAGAGCAACAGATAGCCAGATAGAGAGTTTCTTGATAACGAAAAACAATAGAATGCCAGTACCAGTTGACCGAGTAAATGGCGCTGAAGTTGCTGAATGAGCTATGTACAGTATGCTGATAAAGAACACAAGGACACGCAGCCAATTAAGACTCTAGATTGTTATTAAGCCGACGCGCGGCGCTCGATTTCCGATCGGCGACGCGAAAACGCCTGCGGGAATCAAAGTGTCAACAAACAAGCGGCGGGGCATTACGGATGCGCGACGAGGGTGTCGGCGAACACAAAGACGCCGCGGGGACAGAATCAATACCCCGGGGAGTCCCTCCCGCGTCGCCCGCGTCTCCAGCGTGACGTCACGCTTCCTTAGCGTCCCATCTCGCCGCGCGCAAAAAGAAGCAGCTCGATCGCCGCCTCCGGCGAGCTGTGCGCCACCGACTATCGACGCGGGGGGGAGTGGGGGAGCGGGGGCGATGCGGGAGGAGAGCGAGCGGGGCCAGCGGTTGTGCTGACGGCGGCGCCATCGTTGCCGCCGTCACGCGAGGAGCGAATATCGCGTTCAGCACTCACCTTTCTTCGCGTGCAGATCGTCCGGCAGGATGGTGGGCGGCGGGCTGAGCGGCTGCAGCGGAAAGGGGCTGTTGCCGCCCGCCGCCGAGTACCACGGCGACGGCCGCCAGCCGCTCTGGCTGCCGTTGAGCAGGCGCAGCTTGTCGTAGACGGTGTCGCCGTTGCTCGCCGCCGACACCTGCGGCGACTGCGTCTGCTCCTTCTGCGCGGCCAGGTTACGCAGCACGCGGTTGATGGACGACACCTGCACACAAACAAGGGCATCTCATCTTGGAATAGGGGCATTACTTTTGTTTGTTTTTCTAGCAACATTATAAAAGAACCTCGTATCAATCGTCTGCATTTTCAGAATTCATAATCCTCCAGGATTATTTTTAAGGTACGTTTTACGGCCCTGGATTGCATTCATATTTTATACATGTTTCACGCACAAATGAGCTGCTCAATACTTCTGGCGGCCATCTTCACAATCTGCTTAACCTCTATAAATTATACAAGTGTTTATAAATGAGAAAAAAATGAAAAAATGAGAAATATACAGGGTCGTCTTTGGAAATTTGACGCCTTGGGGCTGGTTACGTTGTAGCGCCTTTTATTATAGTCTTAATCGTCTTAGTTAAATGAATTTCGTAAACGTTGTACAGTATTGCATTCTAACTTTAAATTTTGGCGCCCTCAATAGTTGTGCGCCCTTGGGCTATAGCCCTATTAGCCCAATGGATAAGATCACCCTGGAAATATACTCAATGTTATGAGTGGCAGCCGGGCAAGAGGACCACATCTTGAAATCACAAACAAAATCTATAAGTCCTTGGAAAATTTATACGTTTACTAGGAGCAACATGCTCACATGTATGAGCAACAGGCCAACAGTTAAGATCTGGTCTAATACTTTCCAATGATAATGCTATATTCGATAAAATTAATGACAAATCCAGTAGCTTCTCGTCAGCGGCAGTTAGCCACGATAGCAGATAAAGTCAAAGAGTACTATATTTCGCATATTTAAAATTTTAAAGAATTTATTTTTAATATGTGTGCGCCGTTTACTACAGCACCAAAACTGCCGCCGTAGTGGTCCTACTAAGCGAAGTCGACTGGTGATTCAATTAAAAACATTTGAGAATGCAATGCAAATACCACTACGAACTTTTTGGAAACTTATAAATGTTGTTTGCCTTGATTGGTTCAGGTTCTATTGATTTACGATCTACCATTCTTGAGATAACTGCATTAATTCTCGCCAAGGTTGGCTATTTATTTAATTTTTGACTTATAGCTCGAAAACGGTAAGAGATAAACTATGAGTTCATCAACATACCTGTTTTAATTTTCGATGTGTCGATTCAAATCAGAGCTTCAAATATCAAATTTGGATTTTTTTTAAATTTGGCTGCACATTGACCTCCATTATTTCAGGACCGATAGGATTCTCTTTTGATTCTCTATCCATATCAAAACTCAGATCAAGAATACATGCGAGTTACAGACAGAGCGACAGAATGACAAACAACTCCGTTCGGAGTTCGTTGAAAAGTGTAATCTGGAAGTTGTCAATTAATTGCAGTGAGCTTTGCAAGCCATCAAGGATGGCTTTTTGCACATATGAACAAGCTACGGAATTCATTATGGTATTCATCATGAGCATTTTGCAGGCGACAAAAGCTAATAAATAGTTTTTGTCGGTTCTGGAACCACAACACCGCACTAAGTTGAAATCCACTCCGACTATTTTAGCTATATTAATTTCTGTAGCCATTTCGCTACTGTCGGTATTTCATATTTATATTCTTTTTTTTTTTGCAAAAAAAAAATAGTATGCACAATAACTGGTATATCCTGTGAGTTTTTTTTTTCTTGATACAACGGACTATATAGTATATCAGGTATGGATTGAAAGATGGTACAGTGTCCTGCCCTGCAAAACCGTCATATCTTATTTTGCATGATGTTTTTGTGGGACCATCGCCCCTCAGATATCTTTTCTGTCTGTCTGTCCGTCGCTTTGTCCGTAACTCGCGTGAATTCTTTTTGATCTTTTATCAGTCTTAGACTTGGATAGAGTTTTCAAAATAATCGAGGTCAAAGTTCTGGCAAATCTTTTGAAATGTCAAAATTCTGCTATTTGAAACTCGGCTTCGGATAGCATATCGAAGAGCAAAATAGGAATGTCTGATAAACAGATAGCTTATCTCATATCATTTTCGAGCTATAGATTATAAACAGAATTTCCAAGATTGCAGAAATCTTGACGATCACAAAGCAATGAAGTAATCAATAGCACATAATAGGGCAATAAAAAGACCTAATGACCAGTGGCCATTTTATTGACGGGAATTAAAGAAATGACCCACCTTCCGGAAAATTAATGCAGACATTCGGGAATTGGGAATCGTAGATCGTAGAGCAATGGAATATATCAATAGAATATAAAAGGCAAACAACATTTATAAATTTCGAAGGAGGTCGTTGCGGTATATGCATTACATTCGCAGATGTTTAGACATGTTTTGTGATATGAATAGCTTTTTGAAATATTATTTAATGCTAAATCTTGTTTTCTTTTTTGTAGTTTGTCTAGAAACGAATACGGAATCAAATTCAAAAATAGTTTGGATTAAAATCTGCAAATTTGAAAATGTAAAATCCGAATCTACAATAAACAATTGAGGTTTCCATTTAAAATTTCAAAATTAGCCCCTGTCCCACCGTGGGGGGGTAAGTAAGCCCCGATGGAGCAACAAAATTTATTATGACTTGCAGTGTATCAAAGATATTTCGTTGTCTCAAAAGTGTGTTATTACTGAAAGATTTTAATAATATTGAGAGGCCAAATTGTTCAAGAACCGACAAAAACCTTCGAGAGCTGCTGATATTAGAAAAAGTGCTCGGAATGTTGCGCAAAAGTGTGCTGAATCGAGAGCACTGAAAGCAATCAGCAATTAGTGTTCGCACATATTAGAACGGCGAACAACGCAAATGTGCGTTGGGGTTAATCTTCGGCGGCGGTTCATATTGCGAAACGAGTGTGATTTAGAGAGGCCGGAATTGAGCGCCGACGACTGTCGATGTCGTCAATGAATTGTCGAGAGAGAGAGAGAGAAAATGAGAGATTCTTACAATAAAGAAATCCGCGGGGCGTCCCGTCGCGCAGCGCATAGCGGGACGCCGAAGCTATGAATAAAAACTTCCAGACACGACCCCGTCATATCCATTATGGCGGCCTCTCTCGCTCCATATTCTTTCAGCCTCCCTCCGCTGCGCGCTGCCCGATCTTCAGCGCGCTGCGATTTTTCTAATTTGGCGAAAATGCAAAATGCGAGGAGCGCTCGCCGGATATTGATTTTTACTCCGCGGCGACTCCTCGACGACGACAAGTAGTTCCACACCGCTGTGGAATCCAGCCAGGTAGCAAGCAACCAGCACGCTTCGAGATTCGAACAATAACCTTCGCAGTTAATTGTTGTCGATTGAATTACACCAGCTTCCAAGGGTTCCGCAAGCATTGAGAAAGTCCTCAATGCCCACCTCAACCTCAATTGACAACGCAGTCACGCCAGTCAAACGTCAATATTGTTCCACTAACCACAATTGTAGCGCGCCCCCCGCGGCCCCCTCCAACCCGCGCGCCATGTTGGAGTGCAAAATCTCCTCATCGTCGAAATTCCCACGATGGTCGCAGCGTCGATTTTAAATCTTCGATTCGCTGATGATATCTTCATTGCGCACGCTTTCGCCGTCGGCCGTTTGTATGTAGCAGCTAATAACGATCAAGTGAGCGCGCGCACGCCATCTGGGAACGGGTAGCGGCGTGCAATTGATGCCTCAATTTCATTTCGGGCGCGCGTGCCGGCCACGTGTCCGCGCTGAGATTATTGCACATTACGCAGCGAGAGCGGCTGGTCCTTCGCACCCGTTCGCGCGGCGCGCGGTGGCGGCGGCGGCGCGGGCCTTCTTCCGGCAGGACGCGGGCGGAACGCGTCGAAATATTGCAGCTTCGTTCTGCTCGCGTGCGCAGAGGGTGAACGCATGTGGACCGACAGTGGGGCCAACAACTTCGCCAACCGGCCGAAGGTTTATCGCTTCCTCTGTTTTGTTGCTGGCATAAAGAGTCGTTTCCTTGCGTATTACGCCGGAATGTTTGCATTTAGAGCGTGTAAAACGTTTGCCCTCTACGCATGGGTCGGTCAGCTGCATTGATTTGTTTTTTTTTTCTTCTTTCTCGAATGCATTTCGGGCTTCGCCAGAGTCGTTTAGCTTGATCTAGGTATTTTGATTTCTTACTAGCTGCAGCTGACAGCGGCATTTTATCCTTTATGAGTAGTAGATTTGAGAGTGAAAAGCTGATGTAATAAAGCAATAAAATATCTATTCAAAAGCTGGTCTACTTCAATACTGTCATGTTTGTGATGTAACGTTGGTTAGAGCTGGCAATTTCATATGGATTGTTTGGATAGCCTCATAATTCTTTTATTTCATCCGTGTAATATTTTCGATGGATACTCATTTTTATCCAGATACTATCCGCCTATCCGGATACAGATATACAAAGAGACAGATTAACGGATACAAACTGATGTATATGGATATTTACAGTATACGGATAAAAAAAGCATCCGGATTATTATATTGTATCGTATAAATTTCGTAAATTTAAATTCTCAAATTTTGTTATGCTTTTGAAATAACAGTTACATTATTATTTCATAATGAAATAAAATTATATTTTGTTGTTAATAAAATATATTTATATTACTCAATCATAAGCAATTATTTAAAAATGAAACTTCAGAACAATTAAGTGATTTTAAAAAGAAAATGGACTGCGCCGTGAATATCAGGAGACATTTTTTGTCCTCTACGTTTATACATATTTCAATGCTAAAAATTTATCTATTCGACATATTTCGCAATAAAGATAAATGTGCCTCATTCAAGGTTAGATCTGAATAAAAATTGAATATATTCTCCGCGAAATTCAGCAACCCCACGCTATGATACTCCACTTATCAGCGTCAGCTACTCGCGCATGGATACAAGTGAAGGTAGGGTGGGGAGTGCGTTCGAGCCGGCTGCCTAATGCCGAAAGAAAGCGTGACAATTTATAAGTCAATATTAACTTTAGGTCAAGGATGTCGACGCTGAGGAAGGGCTCAGCTTTCGTCACAGTCACGGTCGACGCATTGAGCAGCGGAAGCGGCGTATCTTCGCAGCTTCTGCCGCCGCCACCACCGCCGCCGCCGTCGAGCAGTGACGGCAAACACGCGGTAAATCTATGCACCCTTCGCACTTGTGTTTACGCTTTGCTGCCTGCGACCCCACTCGCATTACACAGCACAATTCCTCCTACTGTAGTAGCAGCGGCAGTGGTGGCGGCGCCGGGCAACTTCACCCTCGCGCAGTAAAGCGTGCACTTCAAGGCAGCGCCTCTAGCGGCGGCAGTGGCGTAGTTAGTTCTCTTTTGTGGAGGCCCGTTTTCGCCTTCGGAGACTTGGCCAGAAAAACAAAACCAGTAACAGAGTCCATCCGCACACGAAGCAGGCGAAAATTCATGCTCTCTTCAAGTGGCGGCAAGAATATCGCTTTCATTGCGTGCTGTGCCTGTCTGTCGGTTCGCCTCCCTCGTCGCGCATCTGTCGGGAGCGCAGCAGGAGGAGTGCGTTGCGCGGGGGGGAGTGCGCCGAACGCTTTAAACCAAATTTCTCTCGCTTGACTGGCTGGGAGTCAGTCCAATCAATGCAGTCCACCCCCGCGAAAGTGCGAACTGTTTTCTGCGCGTTGCGCCCTCTGCTCCTTGCAGCGCATCGCCAAACGTGTCGTGCAATGGCGAAGTGGAAACGACGCACGCGCTGCGCATTATAAATGTCAAATTGAATGAGTGAATGAATCCCAAAGCGTCATCTATTAGTGGTAGGTACGTGCAAACGATTATTTGAAGAAAATATTTCCACCTCGATCCAGAGCAATTTAGTACTAACGTACTTCACGCGCCGAGGGTGCGCTTATAATCGAAGAGGGTTCCGCGTTGGGTTCGAGTGGATATTTTCGTATCCACTTTCACTGCGCTTCGCAGCACGCGCACGATTTGTATATGAAAGTTGGCCGGGAGGGGCGTCGGCGGCTCGTCGTCGAATTTAGCATGCGCGGCGAGGTGAGGCGATAACGGATAATGCGAGTATTCGGCGTGGTACTTACGCTGGGAATGTTGTCGTTGGTGCAGACGCCCTCCTGGAGTAATCGGTCGCGGATCTCCCACGCGAAGATCGACGGGCACTCGCGTTTGTACGCGGAGATCTTCGAGACGACCTCGGCCGTGGCGACGCGCGGCTTCGAACCGCCGATTGCTCTCGGTCGAATCGATCCGGTCTCGTAATACCTGCAAATTTTCGGGTGTGGCATTTAAGAGATGGTTTGCTTTCTGATGGCCTAGCTCTACACCACCTTCCTCAACTCGAGCAAAAGTTGATCTTGTATTTGTTTTCAACAAACTGAACCAGAAAACGACAACGCTGTTGCAGTACAAAACAGTACTTGGATAGTAGGATACTAATTTCGGGATTGATTGTGACAAGATTTTGTTTTAACTCTAATTTATGTTTTTTTTAATCTAAACTTATCAGAAACTGAAATTCGAAAATTGTAAGGGCTGTGGCTTGACTTTAACTGTGGCTGAGTAGCTACTGCAGAATCGTCGTGGCTTTTTCCATTCTTTCTTGTCCCACCGCATGCAACACCTGAATTACTAAGTTTACTTATAAAACAGAATAAACGGGCACAAAACATTTATGAATTTCTTTTTGGATAGCTCGTTCTCCTATCAATTTTCTCTGCCCCTTGCAGTTTGTGTACAGTATGATAACAAATGCATGTATGGACAAAATCTCATAAACTACCATACAAATTAGTGTCTCCGAATGTAAGAACATTATCAAATAAAGCACCCATACAAATTAGTGACCCCGACGTGATCAAAAACATTTGACAATTTTACGATTTGAAAGACACTCGCTGGTTAAATCGATACTGGGAATTCTCCTTTGGCTGTACACTTGCAGGTCCCTAA
>JAODFX010014084.1:1079-11095 GCA_027580035.1 Dorylogaster longipes | reverse complement strand
ATTGGCATCGGCCTGCATTCTGATTAGATGCAATCAGATGTTCATTCGTCATGGTATGTGGGCGGGTGGGTCCACAGCAATTCAACTGTTCATTACTGTTATTGACCGTCTAGTTCGACTTCCCGTCCAGAGATGGCGCTCACACGCTGCAGTTTTCTACATTCGCTATTGAAATTAAGATTTCTACCACTTGTTGTTTAATTTATACTATTGAATAAATATCTCAATTATTTTATTCCTTTTAGTTTTATTCTCAAGCATTTCCAGTATACATGTTACATGCTATAGTAAGCGGTACTTAATGTTAATATTGAAACTTAAGTTATTATATTTACTACATAACAGCATCTACAGTAATATTCTTGGTACCATTGAAGAGCAGTATCCTTATGAGCAGTGTGTTTATCATTCCCCTATTGAGTTGTTTGTTGCTAATGTTTACGCCAATGGCCAGTAAACGAATCGACATATTTTAAATGCTAATACAATGCACTGTTCCTAACTATTACTACTTTTTAACATACTAGAAATTAGTTTCAAACATTTAAAATGCTAATTAGGTTCTAAACATGTTGAGATTCTACTACCTTCTGTCTTGCTTTATAAATTATTATAGTTACTGCTCAAAGTACTGTAATATCCCGTTGATATTAAGTATTGTTAAGTGTGAGTGTGCTCTTTCGCTATACTAGCTAGTGCTTCTTCAGTTTCAACTTGCTTGTGTGTCATAATATGAAAAGATGAGAAGTTCTTAGAAAATATACGTCGCAAATAAATATTATACAAAATGTGCGTAAATGGTATGCAAGAAAACATCTGAACACATGCGCTTAGTGCTTAGTAAATTTGTGCCACCTATTAAGATTAAAAGACCTGAAGTTTATGCATAACACATGCCTATTAACAAACAGGTATTTTATGTGAACACAAAATTTCTAAGAGTTCAAGTTCTTCCTATGCCAAATATTCTTCACTAAAGCATCTTCAGACCTATTCTGCTTCAGCCAGTTGTTCTTGTCACAAGGCTGTTAACAAGCTTATGAGCTAACAATTATTTTCCAATGTTTAAAGTGTACATAAGATTCCAAACATGTTGAGATTCTAACATAATGCATTACACTTAACTATAGTATTGCTCTAAAAGTGATTTAAATTACTGCATAAAAGCAAATATAGTTGAAACTGAGTATGAAAGTCAGTTTGGTCTTTTTCAACAAATGCTGTAGTAATGCTTCTTTTGCTTTACTTTACTTTAGGTCAACATTTTCCAGTGTGCTAGAATGAAACTGTTAAAAGTACGTTAAAGGACAACTTTTTTGCAAAATATGTTGTCCAGCTATGACACATTTGAATACAATTCAAAACATATTATAACAATTAGCTAGATAATCTAATACAATGCATGGTACATGAGAATTATTCTGCACGTTATTAAATTTTTCTCAAACAGCAAACATTGCAATTGCAAAGCTCCTTATAAGTTGAATTTAAGAATCGTCACTAATTCCAATTCAGTATCATTGTAGCTCATTTGATGTGCATAACATTTGCCTATTAATAAGTTTTAAAGCATTTCAAATATACATAAGATTTCTAACATATTATGACAAATAGTCCAAGTTATTCTCCAGAAATGCATTTTGAGACTCATTGTGATTCAGCAACTTAACATTATACTAAATGAGAATGAATGATGTGCAAGAAAACATCTGAATACATATGTCAAGCACTTAACAAATATGTGGCACTAAGCTAGCCAAGTATAGACATAGAGCAGATTAAAAGTGACGTAAATATCATTAACAAAGTAATAACATGAAAACTGAGCAACAACTATTGTATCACATTACTTTCCTCATAAAGCACATGAATCTAGATCAGATATAAAGTCTAGAACATGGCACTCAATTCTCCTTGTCAAGTTGTTTCTTTGCTGCATATCCTCTTCATAATCCTCCTCTTTTTATATATCTCATTTGTCTCCTAAAACAACATTGTAAAACACTCTTCTACTCAGGATTGATTAAATTGAAATATTAATTGTAATGCAATGACTATTATCACACAAATAACACATGCTAGATTAGTACAAATAATCTTTATAGTTACCTACTAGACAAGCATAATCTCCTGCTCAGTTCATTTGCCATCTATTCTTCATCCAATGATGCAAAAATCTTCAGGTGGTTTATTATTCTGCTTGTTGCATCCCATTATGTGTTGAGATGCTCCAAGGCTTCATTAGCTGATTGATACTGAAACATTTTTCTTGGATGCCAGGTTCCACTACCTGCTGAGTGCAACTTATATGAGAACAAATTAATGTAATGTTTTAAAACAACTTCTGTAAATATTCTTTGTAGTTACCTGCTAGACAAGCATTCCCACCTGTTCAGTCCATTTGTAATCTATTCTAACCTGCATGATGAGATTCTGCTGGTGTTGACATGTTCCAAGACTTCATTAGCTGCCTGCCAAGCCCAGGACATATGAGAACAAATTAATATAAAGTTATTAAACAACTTACATTCTCTAGCTCAATCCTTGCGCATGGTGCACTTTCAATTCCTGCGTGTTCACAATAACGATCGCCGCCTTGAACTCTTCTTCAGATGCGATCGGTTTTGACCAGAAAGCATAGTGAACACTGTAACGGCAAACAATCTTAAATTGCACAAAGTCCAAGCCGATAATCAGAAGAAAATGAATTGTTGAGAGAATGTTGAATGTGTTAAACAAACCGGTTATCAATCAGGTGCTGAGTGCGCAACGTTTTGAAGAAAAGTCGTGATGAATAACGAAGTATAATGGAGATGCATTGTAAAATGGCCGCACAGGATTTTAATGCACACAAGATAAAAAGACGTGTAACACCCCAACCCAACCATCGCTCGAGCCAGCTCGAGCTGCACTGATTGTGAGCTGCACGCACGCCAAGCGCAACCAACACCAGCCGTACCGAACCGCAGCCGAGCGCAACCGAACGCAGCCGAGCGCAGCAATTTAAAAAACTCGTATGCAAGATTTGCAAAAATTGATCAACGTATTTTTAACACACTTCCACGTGGGCTAGGATCGAAAAGTTTATTGGGAGTCAATTAACAACTCTTCTTCTATTAAATGCAACTTAGAAGACGTAATCAGACTTTTTGTTCCAGAAATATAAGCTAAGTTAATTTGCATGTACGCAAGATTTACAAAAAATGATTAATTCACTTTTCAAATAACAATTGACAGCTAAAATATCTTCACAACGCTAAAAATTTTATGCTGTTTTAAGCGGCCGGGCGGAAGTTGAGCGATAAGTTAAAGTGTACCAAACAGATTCCTGAAAAAAACACGGTTAGCTGATAAGGAGCTCCTCGGAGGTTGCCAGACTATTGATAGGACTGCGAATGATTTACTGCCGCAGTTACGTGTAGTTAAGTTACAAAGCAGACAAAATAATTTAAAAACTCACATGTGTATAGTCAGATTAAAAATTAAACGATTATGTGGCAAGTTGGAAGATGTTATTAAAAGCGAATTCGATGCGTATACAACTTACCGGTACATTCTCGTTTCCAATTCTCATTGTTTTGTTACGCATATCAACACCAATCGTTAATTCCAGATTATATTTACCATGGCATAAACCATACATTAAGGCGGTTTTGCCAACAACGGAGTTTCCTACAAATATTTTATTCTTTTTTCTTCCGAAAACTGTGTGTATGTATAATCGTACATACGTAGGTACCTACGTAATCGTTATCATCGTATCCTAGCCAAGTCCCCTCCTCGTTTCACAACACACAGTAAAAAAACTGGACAAAGTCACGAATGGTTATTTAACTTGTTCGCATGCCTGTGATGCATAGAAAGACAACTTGAAATGGATTAAAAAAACTCTTGAGTTTCTAAAAAAATATTCATATGTTATGTATTCTTCATATATATACATAAATTAAGTGCGCACATAATCTGTCGATGGAGTATTATGTACAAATTGTTACATTACTACAGCGAATATACTATATTGCTAATAAAATTATTTTCTTCCAACAAAGTCACTGCGTGCGTTATAAGTATAAATATAAAACAATGTAAAATGAATAAAAATACAATTATAAAATAGTATAATGCTGATAAACTGCTTTGTATAACGTAGGTTCATGATTTAAAACGTACATTAAAATAGAGATGAGCTTTACACAATGATTCCTAGGCTTAATGGGATTAATGAAGCGTTTGGAATGTAGAATTTCCGTATTAGTCAGACCTTGGTGCCATTTTGTTTCGCCTCCTTCTTCTCGCCGATCGTGACCTGTGTCACAAAAGGACCTCGTCGACTGTACTGCGGTGGAGGTCGCTGCGATGACGGCGGATGTTGCTGATACTGATGCGGCTGCTTACCACCTCTGCCACGAGTGGAAAGTATCGACTGCACGCTCTCATATTCATAGAAATTCGACACTGGCCGCAGGTGCATATCTTGTCTGGGTTGGCGCTGCGAGTGGTACTGGTGTTGTTTCCGACTATAACAAACGCGAAAAAAGTTTTAAACACAGCACACACAATGTGGAATGGCGTAACCATAAAAGCGCAGATGCATAAGCTGTAGAAGCGCAGTAATGTACAAATTGATATGCTGCTTAATAGATCTACGAGGAAGAAGTACGCAAATGTAGTATGCCTTAGAAGTCCTCCTGCAAACATAGTCCACATTTCTTATTTGCTCCACGTCGAATCGTCGCCATTTTGAAAGCCCTGGCGAGTACCGATACGTGACAGCAGTAAGGTTTCCATGCGCGTTGCATGTGCGGAATCCTCAATAGAGCATGCCAGAAACAAACTATTGTGCATGCAATAACAACTACCGTTTGGGAGAGAGAGAGTCTTGTGCATATTTGAAAAGAAATTCGATAGGGGTGCATACCTTTCCTCCTCCACCTTTAATCTCTGCTGCTGCACCTGCAAGCGCATTTGCACTATTTGAGAATCAGACAAGTTGTCGGACCGACTGTGTACGCGTGCGTTCGAAGAGGGGGAGACACATTAAACAAAAGCATGTTGTTAATTACACATAATCACAGAAATATGACGCAACATTAATACGAAGTATAACACGTTACACAACATTTAACGGAAAAGTTAATAGGATTGGCACGAACAATTCCGAAACAAAATACGCGTGTTATGACGTCGATGTTATTCGATATTATTTACTTCGTTAGCAACGCCAAGTCGCAATCGAGGAAAGCGGCGATGAACTCACCTAAGATGCGATTGCAACTCGTCATGATTGACGTAGTGTGTGAAGGGAACTGAAGGACTCTTTGACTCCGAAACGCCTGTGCGGCTGCCAGGTCTGCCGTAATTCGATTCGTAGCTGTTTGACGAATGATCAGGAGGTGGTCTCTATAGGTTGAAAACGTCACATTTACTAACATTGTTTCTACATATTAATCGGAAAAGCCGTTTATTTTTTCTGCATAGAATTTATTTCGTTAGTGAAAAAGCGATATTGTAAATAGAAAATACAGCCGACATTTACAATAGTGATTAAATTGCGCAATTCTTCATGAAAGGAAATTATTTGCATTGATTAAAGCTTGGTGTGTTGTATAAAAATGTTAAGATTATCTAAGTTGCTAACCTGTCGAGAGATTTGTTCATAATGTGGGTCGGCATCCGATGGAGGATAATAACTGTGTCGTGCAGCCATGCGCTGTTCGTGCGCCTTCAAAAGATTACTGCCGTGAGCGCGGCTTGATTGCTCTGGACTTGGGCGATATCGGTGATTAGCCGGTGGTTGTTGCATCGGCCCATTCTCGGGAATCACCTGCAATTGCAAAACGTTCCGCGTCTATGCGAACTGCATTCCATTTATTGCGAATGCGCAATTTACCTGAACTTGTTCAGCGTGGTGATGCACATATCCATGCCGCTGATAGATTGGCTCGCGTTGGACGGCTTGCTGTTGCGCCTGAGCGAGTTGAATCTGCGAATAGCGCTGCGGCATCGGCGGTGGATGTTGCTGCATGACCGGTTGATTGCTCTGCGCCGGCGCCTGCAGCTCCTTGGCTTGTTCCTCAGCTTTACTGCTCTCCTCTTTCGGAGCCTCATCGAACTCGTTGCTCTGCTGGTAATGCTGGTGCTCTTCGATAGGGAAGTCGATTTTCCGATGCTTGCCAAACCGAAACATGGATCCGATGCCCTTCAGGATGCTTGGCTTCTTCTTGGGGACCTTGTGCTTTGAATCAAGCGCCGCGTTCAGCGAGGATTGCCGCAGAGCGCCGCGCACGTTGTTGAAACCTTCGGCGTCCGCTCGCTCGTAGTCCACGGGCGGGTCGAGCAGCCAGTGCTTCTTCGCACTCACTTCGGTGCGATGATTCGGATCCAAGTCGTACTCTTTGTCAACGGCAGCGCGAAAGCTTTGTTCACATCCTTTGCCCCTGATCACCTTCAGGGCTCCACCGGGGCCTCGATAACTGTACGCGGGGTCGCCCTCCTCCTGCATCTGGATTTCCTGCACCATCGTCTGCAAGGACTCTAAACTAGACGACTTCTTCATGCCTAAGGATGGCCCCAACTGGCCAAGTTTATCAGCATCTGGAAAACACCATCGGTGATTAGGAAATTGCAGAGAGAATACGGCGGCACAAATTGTGTAGGTGTTAGCAAGAAAGCATGATTCATAGCTTACATTCCGGGTGTTCACTTGTTCGATTTACACTGATTACCGACTCCACCGATCCGACCCTCGTTAAATTAGCTGTCGAAGAATGAATGTTGGTATTAGCACAACATGCCATGGAGCAAACATCGAAATGATATATACGACCAAACCAAATACCTACAAATTTGTCTACTAGCGAAGGATGCACACTTACCTTCTCCGCGGCCTTTAAGTCTTTCCTCTCGCATTTTCTTCGTTCGTTGATACGTGTCGGTATTCTTCGCATCCAAAGTCGCATGACGCTTTTCCGACATACTCTGCCTACCGAAAGCGTCCCTGCTAAAGCCGGCAGGATTCTCCAGACTCAATTGGCTCGCATAGGTAGCGTCTGCGTTCCCAGCTGTTTGATTGCATGCGCTCAGGTCTGCAGATTTATCACAGATACTCCGGCTATTTATGGATTTGCACTCGGTCTCATGATCTTTTCGATTGTCCACCATTTTGCTGTTTGCGCCGGCCACACCATTATTTGGTACGATTGAAGTAACTTTTGTGTTTGGTGGTGATTTAACTGTATGTGTTCTAAAACAGATAGTTATAGGCAATTGAAAACACCGTAAAACATCTTCAGAGAAGAGTCTGAGTGAACGGCAAATAACTATGTTTTGATAAGAATGTGCACTTACTTGGAATGTATAATACGCGAACCATAATCGTCCTCAACTAAAACAGGTTCAACATTTGGCAAATTGATCGTCGTTCCCATCCGAGATTGATTCGGGGAGAACATGCTTGCGTTCCACGTATCATTCGTCGCTTTGTAATAACTTTCGTTTCGCAGCTGTTTGTTAGCATTGCCCATCAGTCTATCCAGAACGGGGTTCCAAGTGCTCACTCCCATCGGGCTGTGGGCAGTGTGCGACAAAGAAGTACTTGGGCTCTGTGCACTTTTACTTGAGGACCCCTTCGACGAATCCATCGACTTGCTCAATTGATTGTAGATTACGGTATTCGTTGAGCCGCTCGAGTGGTCCGTAAGAGACGGGTCGGAGTCATGCGAATTCAGAGGATAGCCATCGCGGCCGTTTTTGCTACTAAAAGCAGCATCGTTCGCGCTGCCCAAGCTTCTGTTCAGCGCCGGACTGGAGGCACGCCGAGCAATAGTGAGCGTGATGTTGCCCGGAATGGGACCCTCGTTGTGACACATCGTCTTGCGCAACGTCTCCATCGCATCGCTATTACTTTGGTTCAGCAGGGAGATGCCATTCACGCTGAGAAGCTGATCGTTCGTGCGCAAACGTTTGTCGCGCGATGCAGCGCCGCCATGAATGACACTCTTGATAAAGATACCGAGGTCTTGCGATCCGCTAGTCTTGCCCTTGACGCTGATCCCCAAGCCAGCTTTTTCCGAATCATGCACGGGAATGTTGAACGTAAGGTAGTCCCGATACCTCCACGGCAGGGACAAACTATCATCTAATTTATCATTCGGCTAAAGTAAAAGAAAATACAGATTAGTTCTTACTTGACATCAGCGAAATTTGTAATGAATGGGTGCAAATGAAACACGTGCAGGATAGTAAGAGAAACCAAATTACAGTGGTGTTTGCAGGACTGGAAGCCTCCTGGAACTGCGAGATAATTTTGGATACGTTGCTCTGCTGCCGATCTCGCTCACGATCAACATAGTGACTACCGGTGGTATTCATATGTTGCAGCACTGGTTGATTCACTGCCGGCGGGGGTGGTAGCTGATGCGCGAAGCGCTGATGCATTTGCGGCAGTGGTGGGATGGTCGGCGGCGTCGACTCATCCCTGAGCTCCTCACGACTCTCGCTTTTCTCGGCGATCGGATCCACTCCCTGCGCGCACGCGAACGGAACGAACGCAAACAAAACGTACAGAGCACAGAACGACGATACCAATAGGCGTGATATGATCAGAGCGAATACGAAAGCATGCTGAACAACGGCATGAATGCTTACAATAATGCGTGGAAGCGATCCGTCTGTGACGTCTTCCTGCCGCGACACAACAATCCCTACGATGCTCCCGGTGGGCGTGTTGCGCAGCACGGACGCCGCCTCCGACTGGCTCTTGCCCGTCATCTCGATGCCGTTCACCTCCAGCAGCCGGTCGCCGATCTTCAGTCGGCCATCTTCAACGGCCGCCCCCTTCGGTATGATGTTCTTGATGTAGATGGGGCAATTGCCGCCGGCGGGGTTGTCTCTCGTCGTGATGCTGAAGCCGAGCCCATGGGGCCCCTTCGTCAGCTCCAGCTCGATTTTACGCCCGATCTTACGCGTGTTGGCGATGAGCAGCGACTTGGTATTGCGCCCTCCTGATGGCACTTTCTTCGTGGGCGAGATAGTCGCGACCTTCGTATTCGAGCTCGGTTGCTTCTGTTCCACCAGCTCGACGAGGCGTTCGATGTTTTCTTTGTTGTCGCTGAGTCGCGGATAGACGGGCGGTGGAGGCTTCGAATGCGAGTTCGCTTTGATCACGCGCAACCGCAGCTCGGGGGACGTCAACGAGATTTTAAACATTTCTTGCACCCTGTAGGAGTTCGAACATGTTAATAATACGATTTTCTTTCGCGAGTACCAATAGTGGATTTAATGTAATTTTTTATTGGGATTTCAAATATGTATTCGAAATTTCTCTATCATCCACAGTTCTTTGATTATTTCCTCGTAAATTAGCGGATTTCAAGTTTTTTTATTGTTTAGTATGGATTATAAGGTCAACAAAGTTTTCCTTCGCATCATAGTTGTCGGTGTTTTTTAATGATTCTTTAACGCTGATTTCTGATACAACTTTGAAACTCAAAATCATGCCAGATTTTTAAGAAACTATTAAATTTATGCTGACCCGACGCTGCGCACGAATAACTTCGGAATGCGTGCACAGCACCACAAACGACACATCGCAGAACTAACCGCGCATTAAACCGTTGACTGAGAAACTATAAAGACTGTACTGTAGTGATTGTAGATGTAATCCAAATACTGAACGCTGTCAGTGTACACCGGTGCGGAGCGTTCCACATAGCGTAAACGCCTAATGCTCATCATGATTCGTAAGTTTGACCAATGAGTCCCTACTATAAATAGTTCGCATGTCGTCCGTCTTTGCGTTCACATTTTAATTTGAATACTCAACATGTCTGGCGATACTGTAATGTTAAATACACAATAGCAGTTTTCTCAAAAACTATACCAGATGCAGTAATTCTATTTTCATATTCATGTTCAGCGGGTACAATTCTATTAAAATCAGGGGAAATTGTTAAAGAAACAACAGGTTTTATAATTATTCATAGTAGCCAAAATCACTGCAAATGTTCTAATTTTCA
>JAODFX010013973.1:0-11100 GCA_027580035.1 Dorylogaster longipes | reverse complement strand
AAGAGTTCGGATCGTTTCGTTATGTCGGCACATGTCGGAGACGAACAGAGACGAAGAGAGAAGAAAGAGAGAGATAGTATCCGCCGGCATAACTCGGACGTTCGAGATTGGCCCGAATGGTATTCTATAGTTATAGAACTCTTTGGAGCAACGATGCCAAGCGTTCCTCAAAAGTTGTGTTCAAGATTGTTAGAGGGCTTCTGAGTAATGACGTCAGAGACCAAATTTGTTGACAACAAATCCGATCAAACGAATTTCTTCCTAGGGCACTCGAACTCCATTGTGTGGGGAGGGGTGATTGATGAGCAATTCAGGCAGAGCAATGCAATGCAAAAAGGGAGTTGCGCTGAATTGGCCATCGTGCTCAACGTGGATGAGCGAATCAAGTTAGGAAGCTCACCATGCATCGGACCAATGACTACCATAACGACCAGCATCAACAGCATCACCTTTATCTTCCGATTGTTCTCGCCCTGCTTGAAGGCGATGCGGAACGTGTCGGCGACGTGGCGCACGTCGAAGAAGTCGCGCAGGAAGGCGCAGACGCCGCCATCGCCGGGCGCCGTCGGCGGCACGTCGATGCGCTTCGCCTCCTCGATGCGGTAGTAGCCGTAGACGAAGGCGACGACGTACATCGCCGCCGAGATGGCGAAGACGCCGTAGAAGCCGATCTTCTTGAAGAGGATGCCGCTGAGCGCGAGGCCGACGGGGATGCCGAGCGAGCAGAAGACGTTCACGACGCCGATGCGCAGCGTGCGCACCTCGAGCGTCGTCACGTCGGCGATGTAGCTGAAGACGCCCATGAACATGGTGAACCAGCCGCCGGTGAGCGCCGGGAAGATCGCCTCGATGAACGCGTTCACCTCCATCGGCAGCTCGTAGAAGAAGTGCGTGCAGAGCATGAGGCCGATGACGGTGACGAACTCGCCGACGATCGGCACGAGCATGCACGGCTTGCGCAGCCCCCACCGGTCCGACCACGCGCCCACGAAGAGGATGAAGAAGGCGGGGAAGCCGCTCTGGAGGATCGTCTTCCAGACGGTCATCGACGCGACGAGCTGCTGGACGGCGGCCTCCTCGCGCGTGTAGTTGGCGGTGGCGCGGGCGCTCAGCGCGTCGCACACCTCGTCGCCGTAGGCGAGGTTCACGCGGCACGCCTTCTCGATGCTCAGGTTCTGCACGGCGAGCCCGGCGAACACGCACGGCATGATGTAGCACGCGATCATCGGCTCGACGGTGATGCTCGCCCGCACGCACGCGCACCGCTCCCGCCACCCCATCGCCTCCCACCCCTTCTTGCTGCCGCCCTCGCCCTCGACAGCGCCCGCCGCCTCCTTCTCCTTCTCCACTCTCGTCGTCGCTGTCGTCGTCATGTTCGCCACTCACACCTGCAAACATTTTCCGCCCTCATATTACTTTACCTAGCACCACTATTGAAAACGTTAAACACGGCGCATAACCAGCTGCAGTGCGTAATACGTCGAAGTTGTGCATAATATTAACTGGCATACGAAAGTTTGACGTTGTTAAAACAAACATCGCTTCTCACTCTTACTTGTTATCCACATCCATTCTTCACCACCATCAACCATCCATTGTTTTTCGTTGCCTACTCTACGAAAAGTATAACGCTGACCCGTTAGACACTCTAAAACGTGTTAGAGAGAGACAGAGAGCGCGACGATCTTAGAAAGAGTGAAATACAATACAAAAGGGAGGAGGCACACATTTTTTTGCAATAATGTCCATGATGGATGAGGGTAAAAAGGTACAGAGATTATGCGTCGTACTTATTAACATACACATCCATATGGAATGTTTATAAATTTTTGGATAAATATTGCAATGTACCGAATGGCAGAAATTGCAATTGACCATTGCTCATAGCAAATATTGAATATGTGTCTATTCAATATCTTGACCGTGTGGCCGAAAACGGAGTCATATTGACAAACAATAAGGACTACACACCAGCACTTCATCAATTATAATTATAATTATACTGACATTTGATATTTATCCCTTGTTATTTTACTTTATAATTACTTTTAAGAAATTCAGGCAATCTAAAAAAGAAAATGTCGCGTCTGCATAAGTAGAACCCCTTATATCGCGAACTTTTTTCAGTATATCCCTCGTATTCGAGTTATGCAAATTGCACTGTACATGTATTTTAAATACTTTTTCTGTATTTGATATTTGTATTTTAAATACATATTTGATGTATTTTGTATTCTACATATGTTGCAGTGCAAAATACAAAATACATTTTGTATTATAGACCTCACACTATATACTAACAGCTACAAAGAATTTTATTATAATCTATTATCATCTTTTTATTATAATCTCCATTACTTGACGATCTATATCTATAACGTGAATTTATTTATTGCATCGAATTTGCCTACCTTAGTAGATAGAGAGTAAAAATGCAAATGTCTACAATTGCAAACGATGCAAAAACCATTTCCATCCAGTTAACATATATTGCTATAATTAGTAAATACACTTTTTAGTGAAAAGCCACACTCGAAATGCGAGAGATTCTTCGCCAATAAAATGTTGAGCTTTTGAAAGAATAAATATATTTTATTAAAAAAACTGTATTTTTATATTTTGTATTTTAAATAGAATGTTGAAATATATTTTGTAGATAATCATATAATAAATGTAAGGATTGAATTTCAATTTTTTTATTTGATTCTTAAAATATTTTTTACAATTATTTGTTAAGCATCTGATGATGATAAGTAATAAGTAGGTAGTCAAAACTTGTTAGCCTCATTATAAAATAAAATAAAATAAAATAAAATAAAAATCATTAATTGGAAAAGATAATAAAAGTGTTTTCACATTTTAATACATAATTAGATTTGAACCCCCAAACATTTTAAATTAAATTCAGGATATTATTTTCTATCTGTATTAGAAATACTTTTGAAAAGTGTTTTACAAGCCTGCACCGCTCTGCACTGTTCGCAAGTCGAAGTCTTACGATGAAAAGTGAGCATTTTGTTTGAACGCGCTCCACGTTTCCTTGGAACTCGCGAAGTCTGCATCCAAGTCGGCTTTGAAGTTGGACGGGGATAAAAATGGCGCCACTCCTTCGTTCTACGCGGCCGACCAATAGGGTGGCGCACGCTCATCGGGCCAGAAACGAGATTATCAAGCGCCTTCTCGTCGGGGCTCACCTTATTATACGTTTGGATCGGTTTATAAATATGTATGATCCGTGCGCGTGGAGCAAACGAACCGGGCGAGCGGCATGTATCGGCCGACGACGCGTACGCTGCCACAACGCACGCTATATACATCGCACACCTATATACTCGCGTATACCCGCATTTACCTCGCGTATACATATACGCGCGGCGTACGTGCTCGGAGTAATAATTTCGGAACAACCATGCGATCGAGAGCCAACGCCGGCTAGCAAGACAAGCAGAAGGCAGAAGGCGATTTTGCGTTATACTTGCACTCCTCGTTTTTTCATTTCGTTTTTTATTGCGGCATTCAGTTATAAAGCGCACTACCAGAGGGCGCTTCTATCAAGAACACGCGCTGTCTAGCAAGGTTGCAAACGTTCTTGTTTCCAGCTTTCGACGAGTTCATTTGCAGATTTGCAGCCTCCAAGAATTTTCAGAGAAAATGAATGCACGAAACATTCAAATAGTACTTGAACACCCATTACCTAGTTGTGCAAGAGATTAAAATAGCAATATTATTATAAACTTTTATTTAATTTTTTGCAACATTAACTTCCTTGTTTTTCTTTCCAGCCGTCGTCCTCTCTCGGGTTTTATTTGTGCTGATGTTTTATTTACACTCAGCGCATACTTTCTTGGTAGTAACTTCGTCAAGTATTTCTTGCACTTTTGCTGTTTTACTTGCTTCACTTGGCTTGCGATCCGCTTTGCTCGCCTCCATGTTATTATCAACGTTTTGGTGCACCATACTATACTTAACAGTCATTTTCGCATAACAACGATGTTAATTTCGTCCTAACTGCATGGTGAACATATGGAGAACGTGAACGAGATTTTTATAATATTTAATTTTTATATTAAACGTTTTTATAACGACTAGAGCAAGCTAGAATTATAAAACTACAATAACAACAACAAAAAAATGATTTGCTAAACCATTTCCATTCGTTAATTAAAATTCGCGGAATTATATTATTGTTTTGTTTTTTATATACTGGAAATTTTAACATGTAAAAGTAATTTATTTAGATAACAGCTTTGTGATTTTTAATCTCCTAAGAATATTTTGATTTTTACGGACATTCATAAAATACGTTTAGTACAGTGCGCGCCATCTGTGAGCATCGTGCCACAGTGCTTGTTGATCGAAAACCTCTTCGTGTCGGTAATACAGGTTTTTAACTTTTTGATTTCATTCTAAAGCAAAAAAAAAACATGCCACTCTTCTTTTATGCTGTTTACCTACACCTTTCAGCTTCGGATTGTCATTAAATTTCGATATGTTGTGAATATTTCAGGTAAGTCGTGCAGCTAAACGTTCGATTTCCTTACATCGGCGACATTGGGTCAATGCAACAAAGGACCGAGATTTACGTCCACGGGTCGTGATAAGTCAGTCACGGAAACGTATTTATCATACATATTTGACGATAATTGTAATTACTCACTTAGAATTGCTTTTTAAGCAAGGCTATAGCTTGCTCGAAAGAAGTGCTAATACATAAATCACCGGACTTCGTACAAGCGTAGACACATGATAAATTTTTCGGTTTTACCTAACGGTTAAATAAGTCGTAATTGAAACATTGTACCACGATTCTTGACACGTTATTACGAATTCACGTCTCATGTTTCAGCTATTAAATGTCAAGAACATACATTCTTAAACAACGATTAGGAGTATGTTCATAATGCAATTTCAATTACATTGGAACCTTCATAAGTCGAACGTCTATAACTCGAAAAACTCGACGAGTTTAAAGCAACTCGAGATCCCATGCTTTTTCTTATATTTTAATCTCTATAACTCGAATTTATTTATCTAAAGTATTTTTGGATATGTAGTGTATCGTAATCCTCCGACGAATATAGTTTCAAGTACCTCATAAGATCATAGCGCAGGATGGTTTGTTTAATCTTAAGTCGTATCAATTTGAAAAATAAGAAGTTTTTTCAGGCGCATAAATGTAATCACAAACGAAATATCTGTACCGCGGAAACTCTAAAGTTTAACAATTGAACATTATGATTGAGGTGTAAAGGCTGAAAAAGAAGTCGTATTTGCAAAACAATATAAAATACCCGCAATGGAAATTGATAATTACGAATCGTATTGATTTGTTTAAACAAAATAGATTAATTGTAGCATAAAATTAATTGCTACACGTCAAATGCAGAACGCTAATTATAAACTAATTAAAAAGTCAACAGGGCAAAATAAAAACACCTCTTAGGTGTACAAGACTGCAATTGCATACGAAATTTTCGAGTGTTGCACAGATATTTCCCATTTGGCACAATTAAAATTATATTTTTTTCTTTAAAAACACAATACTAATAAATACCTTGTGTTGTTGTGTTTGAATTAAATCCAACTAACAAGATAAATTGCAAACGAAAAGTTTTGTACCCGAGCTTTGGATTTTGCACCCGAACAAGTATATCTTAATGATAACATTGCACAACACTAATTCCAGAGAAAGTGTAGCTCAAGTCTACAATGTGATCTCTAATTTATCACAACTCTTCTAATCCTTTGTAATGCAGATGAAATAGATATATTTTTTAAGTGATTGCAGGATAAAATTTTAACTCATCAAAAAACCCATTGAGGCGAAAAATAGAATAAAGAAAGCACTAATTCAAACTCCTATTAGGGATTTAAATATTAAATGAATAGACATTTAGACGTATTTTATATTTTAAACCGTAAAGTATTATATAACCATTTGAGTATTATTCCACATTACAGTAGAGTCGATAATCCGAAACCTCAATATTCCGAACGCCTTTAGACTTTAGACTATTGCAATTACTCCTTTTGTACTTTCATTAATTTTTGTTTGTGTGAAAGTTTTTATTCAAATTATGTATCACAATAACAATAATTGTATATAAAAAATAAAGCAATGCCTTATGTTCAGGTTTTAATTCAATTTAAATTATTTGCATTTTATTCTTAGATTTTGCATCCCATACATTTATAAGTAACAAAGGATTTTAAGAATATAAAAGATTTCCACCAGGAAAGAAAACTTGTGATTTACCGCAGCTATCACGTTCCAATTGCATTTTGTTGTTATTGTTAAAACAATAATTGTGTATAAAAATTATAAAGCAATGTTTAATGTTCAGGTTTTAATCAGATTTAAATTATTATTTGTATTATATTATTAGATTTTGCATCCCGTACATTTAGAAGTAAGAAATGATATAGGATTATAAGAATATGAAAGATTTCTACCATGAAAGAAAACTTGTGATTTAGAGCATATAACACGTTCCAATGGCATTTTGTTGTTATAGTTAAAACGATAATTGTGTATAAAAATTATAAATAAATTTAAATTATTATTTGTATTTTATTCTTAGATTTTGTAACCCGTGTATTTACAAGTACGAAATAATATATATATATGTATATGTATAATAATAATAATATATAATAATAAGAAATAATATACGAGTATGAATGATTTCCACCATGATTTACCACAGCTAACACGTTCCAATGGCATTTTGTTGACTCTTGCTCTTGCATGTGAAGAGGACTTATGCACTTATTGACCTGGAAGGCAAACGTAGCGATTCCTAATGCCGACACGAATACTCGGCTCGGTTGCTGAGCAGACAGACGGGAATAGGTGAAGCAGCCGGCGCGGAGTCGGCAAGGTGGAAAAGCATCGGAGAGTCGGTGAAGGAGCAGCAAGCGATCGGTCGGATGGCGGAATATATCACCCGTTGCCGCTGGCTACGTGCTCATTACGCTGTCTCGCAGCGCAGACGCTGGCGCACGCTGGCACTGGGAGATACATTACGAAAAATCAAAACATATAATCAACCCCAACCGTATAATCGGAACATTCGTACCGGCCGCTGTCTCTACTCGTTCGACATCATCTCGTGACGCTCTTAACAACACATTTCTGGCCAGAAAACACGCTTCACTTCGCCTTCCAAATAACGAAAATCGAAAATTCCCCACAACCAACCTTGATGCTCATACAGAATTAATTGCGTTTGACGACAACAACAATGGCTGTTTGGAAGCAGCCAAAGGATTGTTTGCGATGGCGCTGCGTAGGTGGTTGTGGCTGTTGCAGGCGTTCCGATTTCGAATGACCAATGATTGCGTTTTTCGAACGTGGCCGCATCGCTGGTATCCTGCATTCGCTCGCCGAACAATAAATCATTCACAATAGGCGGCGTGCTTCACGCATTGTACCATTATTCCATTCGCGCACAAAATTCCACCCACCATCCGAGGAACAAACCTACAACCAAGCCTCACAGATAATAGAAACCACCTAGGCATAGCACGAACAAGCGAAAAGAAAAATGGTGGAATGGTCGACATATTTTAATTGATTTAAATAAAAGGGTCAATCGGATCGATATGAAAAGTGCTTTTTAGTGCACTGAGATGTACTAAAACTAATGATTTAACGCTAAATTTGAAAATAAACATACTAAACTTCTTACACAGTTAATCTGGGAAAGGCAACCACAATTAAGTCTTATTAAAGTAAAGAAACTTAGGTCCATTTGCTTTTACGAAGGAGTCCCGCAAGTGAATTCATACATACATATAAACTGAAATTCTTGAATTAAAAAAATGTAAAACTGAGTTTGATGACTTCAGAAGAGATTCAATATATATATTCTGAAGTATTCAAACTTGTTCTGAGAAAATTTTTTAAATGGAGAATATTCGAGAATATTCTTTCGTTTTTAAACAAAAAAAATATAATTTTAATTGTTCCAAATTGGAAATATCTGTGCAACACTCGAAAATTTCGTGTGCAATTGCAGTCTTCTACACCTTATTATACACTTATTATATATATTCTCGAATATTCTCTAGAATATTCTTTCTTAGAAAATTCTCTACGAGAATATTCTCTCTTATTTGACCGAAGCTATTCAATATGTTCGGAAGATTTCAAGCTTATTCTGAAACAATTCTTCAAATTGAAAATATTTTCGAAAATATTCTTCGATAATTTTTTTCGAGGTTTTTCTAACACTTCTAACACTTCCCATATAACCTTATAGTGACAAAGTAATTTTTATTAAATACTTTAAATAATGTTTGATTTTTGGCAGTTAAGTTATCGATTTCTTTGCAGTACTAAAAGTCTCTAATTGTAAGTCATCAACTTTTTCATTTCCGAAAAAGCCAACAGAACTTGTGAACCATAAGATAGCTGTTTTCTATTTGCTTACAGCTAGTTCACATAAAATGCACCGATACAATGGATGTATTGAGCACATTCAGTCGGTTTTCTTGTTGCTCGTTAGCGTGAGGATCGTGGCTTGGGAGTCCACCAGGAAGTTGCTCTTCAGCCGATTTGTGACAACCGCTATTTCTCCATCGTGCTGGCGCCTACAGCTAGATGACCTCCAATGAGATAATCAGTAGCACCCGTACTTCCGGTTCCAAGAATCACTGAAATTGAATTTTGCCAGATTTTTATTCTTGAGTTGACCCAAGTTGAATTTGGGTAACTTCACTAAACTGTTCTAAAAGAACTTAACGCATAGACTCCCAATCATTTATTAGTCTAATCACGTATTTGCAGGATTGCGATGAGGGTATTTTAAAATACACTGACATTGCCCGTCGCAGGCAAAATCGAAATTTAGCCATACTTTACCATACGTTGGAAGTAAAATAGGACGAGTTTGGGGAAGGGGTGAAAGAGAGTTGAATATTAATCAAAACGCCAAGTCAAGGACAGGTGCGACGACATTGAAATATGGTTTGGATATTAGGCGTGTAATAAATTAGGAAGGATTTTGACATTTCTTTAAGGGAATAGAATTCAGCTAGCAATGTTAGGTGAAAGAACATTGTGGAATTATTTAATAAATATCTATTTATTATTACCAGCACTGTAAGGCATATGTTTTGTATTATAAATAAAATAGATGGAAATAATTAATGTGAAAACATTTTTAATGGTAATTTACTAACGGTTTTCTGCTAGAATGTGCGCATTTTTTTTATTTGGTGGTAAATTTTTATTCTACTTAGATTCCTCGATTGTTGTTACCTACGAAAATCATAAATCAAACGCGTTCGAAGCCGTCAGAACCTGTATTTTACACATCGCTGTGCGATGATGTAGTGCGGCGGCTTCGGCCCCCACGACTCCAATCCGTAATTACAATTTTCCTTTCTGATTACTTTTTTTATACTGCTGTATGCGCTTGCGCCCCATTTAATTTGTAGCACGGGTCCATAGCACACATGAGCGCCATTGGTTTACGTGAACGGCGGATTACAACACCAAACAAAAAAACGATTTTCGAACATTTGTCTGACAGTCGTGCCAAGAGAAGGAATGATAGATGATGAAGGCCCCCCCCTCGTAATTTACGAGATTCGCATGTAATGCATACGGTGAGTGGGTGTGTATAATTTGTTTATAAATACTCGTGAAATGTTAATGGTGATAAAAATAATAATTGTCGAATGACGTAAAATGTAATCGAAAAATGTCATCGGAAGACTTATGAGCATCCTTTTAATGCAGGCATATATGCAGGATGATGAATTCCAAGCAGCTTGTCCAACGATTGCCGATATCTGAAATAAAAGCAATCATTTGATAACTTGTACTTGACTCGTTATTTATCATGGCACTCATAAATAACCAATGGGCGGATCGTCCCCTGCGTGTTTCCTTCTCGAATTCCTCTTCACTGAAACACTCCCGAATCCAGTGAGCCTCCCATACGTTTGATCACGAACAACACATGCATGTGCTCCATGCATAACTCTTTCGAACCTTGACTGCTTCCATCAAAGCACCCCGGTGATGAGTTATAGCATGCCAGGAAATCAGCCAAAGGCTTGTATTGCTGATTTAATACCCATTTAATTCGCCTCCGAACGAAACACAAAGCGGGTTTCATGTTAGCCATGTCAGGTTTACAATAACAGCAGAATGTAGACCTGAGTCAGGCAATATCTGCTAATGCAGTAGAAACTGAGAGGAATAAATGTTCGAAAGGACACTACTACTTTAATCTCTAGAAGGTAATTTAAAAATGAATATTTAACCAAAACATTATTACTCTACGAGTAAGGTGTTAGATGACACTTGAGTAATGCAAGCAGAGCATACATCTAATCTCTAATAAACATTGCCAAATAGTGGGAAATTAGTGATTTCCTGCTTACAATTAAAGGTTGTTGTGAGACAAAGTGTGGAAACGTCAACTTTTAAATAAGAAAGAAAATACATATTTGCAAAAATAAAAAAGCAAACCAGCAAAGTCAAGAAACGAAAACCTAATATGTTTCTATAAATATAAGCACTTGTTTAGGTAAAAGAAAACAATAACTCTGTCACCATTGCAAATCTTTTCTCTTTCACAAATAGAACTTGGAACTTGTCTAATCTTAAGTCATGTTACTAGTGTAGTAAAGTAATAGCCATAAAAACGAGTGAATTCTCTTTCTCATTTTCACGAAATATCCTACTACAAATAATGAAAATGTGCACATTTGGAAGGATAGGATAAACTTTAATTACACTTCAGATTTAGATAGGTTTCACTTAAGAGGGAATTGGAGTAGTCAGGCTGCAATAAGACTTTCCATTTTAAGCAAGTTCAATGTAACGTCGGCATTAGTGGATCAATAAGGTTGATTCCAATGGAAAATGCATTAGTTTATAATTATCTAGGCGAATACAAGAAGAAATATTTATAATCTATTGCCAACAGGTATATATTTGATTTGAAAAATCTAAAAATCATGGTTAGAATTTAAAGGTCTATAACTTGGCAAAAAAAAGGAATTTTGATAAAGTAATCTTGAACACAGCTGGAGCTACTCAACAGCTGCTGTTTTGCAATGAAATTATTGTAATATTCCAAC